>VZSZ01009840.1:160111-177447 GCA_013398815.1 Ibidorhyncha struthersii | reverse complement strand
CCTGCTGGCGCTGCTCGCCGTCGCCATAACGATCCGTGAGTTGAGGTTTGCGGGGAAACACCCCCGCCCCCCTCCCGGTCCCCGGTCGCGCCCTGGGGTTCTGCGGGGAGCAGCGGCTTCCGGGCCGCGCTCGCTGAGGGGGCGGCGGCGGCGGGCTGAGGTGCTCCCTCTTCTCTCCCGCAGTGATCTGGAGGTTCGTGCAGGGCAGGAGGATCGGCCGGAAGGCGGTGCTGCTGCTGGGCCTCTGCGACGCGGGGAAGACGCTCCTGTTCGCGCGGGTGAGCCGGGGGCTCCTTCTGAGGAGGGGATGAAACGCCATGCCGGTGTTCCTCCAGCCGCCTTTTTCTGAAAATGGCTCATTTTTACCCCCCCCCCAGCTGTTGACAGGCAGATACCGTGATACCCAGACTTCAATAACTGACAGCTCCGCAGTTTACAGAGTCAGCAACGGCAAGGTGAGTAGACAGGTTTTTGGCTGGTTGCTGCAGCCAAAGGCTGCAAAGACTGGTGCCTTTGTTTTTCTGCTCCCTGTGCATAATGCTTTTTGTGCTGCTCAGTCTTCCCAGCTTGAAATCCGTCCCCAGTTTGGTCCAAGCATAGGATAGGATTTTTCTAGGCAACGCTGAGAAAGTAGGAAAACACTGGGAGGTCTGAGGGACTCCTAATCTCCGCAGGTTCTTTCTTCTTTACTTGTCAAACTGTGAACCTTTTTGACTGAAAACCACACGTTTTGATAGGTGGGCAGCATGTAGTATTTTTTTTTTTCTATAGAAGAAGAAAAGGAGCTGCTTTTACAAGTGGAGTAAAATGGCACTGTGGGGACAACAGTGTGGTTTGGAGCAGGGGGGAGATTTCTGAGGGAACGTTGTTCTGTTGTGTTTGGTTTATTTGCTTGGCGGTAATTTCTGTGTCTCTCAAGGAAACATGAATTTAAAAGCTTTAGCAGGCTCACAAAGAGTCTCCAGCAGAACCTCATATGGTTTCAAAAAGGGTTTTGGTTACTTTCAGGTCCTGGCCTGCCACAGGCCTAGTTATTTTCAGTTTATGGTGATCTCTTTAGTTTCAGAAGAGTTTCTCTTGCTGGGTGCACACGTGGCAGTGAAAGCAGCAAGTTGGCAGCACGTTACGTGCTGGTGAATTGTATAAGTAGAGGATGTTTTTGTGGCTTCTCTATGGCAATCTTCAGTGACAGTGGTGATAATAAAAGGTTAAAAACTTGGTTAAGGGAGGGGCTTTTTTTAAATATTTGAGTCTCTAAGATTGATGGACAGTAGGTATTTGGAGGGAAAGAGGTGCTGGAGTTCTGCAATGAGGACTGTTGCTTTTCTTTTTGTTAAATTGTAGACAAGGTTTCCATTAAAATCCAAGAGTAGTGAGTATATAGGGTCTTGCATAGTGTTCTCTTGCCTCTTAAGAACGATTGTTATCTTGAGAACGGTGACGTGGCCCTACTTGGCCGCATCTCGATGAGCATGTGAGAGGCATTCGTTCTCTTTAATGTTGCTGCTTTCTCTGGCTGGCAACCTGTGAAAAGGGAAATGTTTGTAGCTTTCAATTAAAAATGTCTCTTGCAAGGGCATTTTTGCGTTATTTCCAGCAAAGCAAAGTTACGTGTATTTGGGTAGACTTGCAGTTGGGTAGATTTTGTGATTGAATAGATATATTGATTCAGAGACTGTGGGGTTAGTATTCTGTATCAGGGACTTGCACAACAGGAGTTTGTGGGTTTGCTGTGCAGAGATCTCTTTGCTGTCAGGGGTGGTGTGAATCTGATGAAGCTTTGTCACTTGTCCTGTGTGTGGGGTAGTTGTAGGGAGGGTACTGTTGATGAGAAATGGGTTGAACATTCTCTTTTTCTCTGAGGTCATGCTCTGTTCTCTCAGCTCTGGTGGGTGGTTTGCTGGTGTTGGCACCGTCCTTACTGAGTCCTGGCCACGAATGTTGTTCCTCAGCATTTTTTTTGCCTGTCAGAATTGTTTGGGCTGGTGGAGAGACTGCACCTTGGGGAGAGTTACAGTGCTTCTGCCCCGTATGGGGATTCACTTGCCCACTGGTGCCTCAACACCGAGCTAACTGGAATCCACTATCAGACTGGTTTTCCCCAGCCCGTGATCACAGGTACCCCTAGATTAGGTGTTGCTGATACCTTCTTGATTCTGTTCCCAGAGCGCTAATGTCACCTTAATCGACCTTCCAGGCCATGAGAGTTTGCGGCTTCAGTTCTTGGAGAGGTTCAAGGCTGCAGCCAGGTAACTTGGAGGAGATTGGCAGGGGAGGAGGGGGTAGGTGATATTTTGGACAGGGATGAACCAAACGATGGTGCTGAGGATGCTGTAAGCTGGAATGGGTTCACTCTCTGGTGGTCCCCTGAGATTCAGAGCTCTGTCGTGGGGTAGCGGGGGTTAGTTATTGTTCTGCTTGCCCACTTACCTGCATTTGTAGTGCATCAGGAGGCAAAGCAACTGCAGCGGGGAGGGTTAGGGGATGTGGTATATCCCTGGGGGAGAGAGGGAAAGATTTCCTGCTGGGGCTGAACATGAGGGGTATTTCAGCCAGCACATGCTAACCTGCTCTTGGGTTGGATGAGATCAGTTGTGGAAACAAGTGCATTAGCCCAGGCTGGAATACTTGCCGGGAAAGATGGTTGCAGAGTTTTGCCCAGTGCATGTTCTTCCCTCTTTCCTCCAGAGCCATCGTGTTTGTGGTGGACAGTGTGGCCTTCCAGCGGGAGGTGAAGGATGTGGCGGAGTTCCTGTACCAGGTCCTGGTCGATAGCACTGTGCTCAAAAACGCACCTGCGCTGCTGATTGCTTGCAATAAGCAAGGTATTGTGTGCTGCCTTGTGGGCTGGACATCGGATTCAGGCCTTGAGAGATAGGGGTTCGTGCCACAGATGTTGAATTTCTTAGGAGTTGGGATTCCAGCCAAATGAAGGCTGGAACTTAGTTTTAAACTTGGACTACTCAGCAGGAACATTTCTAGTAGTGTTGGAAGAATTCTTAGGTCAGGTATGTCTAATAGCTTTGTAGAGAAACACCACTTGGGAGAGCTACAGCGTTTTAGATGGGCTTAAGTAAGGCACTTGGCTTTCTGCTTATGCAGAACTGTCTTCCTGAACCTGCAGGCAGCAGAAAAAAAGATCAACTTGAGTGTAATGAACTATCTGTACACGCTTGGGAGGTTCAGTGTTAAAATCAGACAGGTGCTTAGCCACCAAGATTATATGTTTTCTCTTGATTGGACTAGCAGGAACATCAAGTTACAGGAAAGGACTAGATTTTCAGATCCCTACAACTTTTACAGTGAAGGTGTGGATCCCTGTATAACAGTCTGAAGTTTTTGGGCAGTATCAGGTTTGGTTTTCTTAGTTATTTTGTGCACTACTTCAGGAGCTGCCTGAGGCCTTCGTGGCTCCACGTGCCATAGGTTAAAAAGCGCTGTGTTGAGCTCTGTAATGCCAGGACAGGTGAGAGTGCTGGGCCTTGTGGGTGGGACATCAAACCCCATCCTCTGATCAACTTACTGCCCAGCAAGAAGAAATTAATTCCCTACATTATATCACACTTATTATCAGACCATTCACGCCTGCAAACCCAAAGCTCCAGCCTCCCTTATCCTAGTGCAGACACAGCTGTCTTTGTCCCAGTAATTCTTATGACTGCCCAGTATGAGCAGGCCTTACTGTACCTTTAAGAGGAGGAACCAGGTTCTGAATTCTGGGAATTGGGAGAGAATTGGGCAGAGAGAAACCTTGTGAAATTCAGCCAAGGCGAGTGTAGGGTCCTGCACCTGGGGAGGAATAACCCCATGCACCGGTACAGGTTAGGGGCTGTCCTGCTGGAGAGCAGCTCTGTGGAAAAGGACCTGGGAGTCATGGGGGACAACAGGATGCCCATGAGGCAGCAGTGTGCCCTGGTGGCCAAGAAGGTCAATGCCATCCTGGGGGGCCTTCAAGAAGAGTGCGGCCAGCAGGTCGAGGGAGGTCATCCTCCCCCTCTGCTCTGCCCTGGGGAGGACACATCTGGAGTGTTTGTCCAGTTCTGGGCTCCCCGGTTCAAGAAGGACAGGGAACTGCTGGAGAGGGTCCAGTGGAGGGCTACAGAGATGATGAGGGGACTGGAGCATCTCTCTTATGAGGAAAGGTTGAGGGACTTGGGTCTTCTTAGTCTGGAGAAGAGAAGACTGAGGGGGGATCTTACCAGTGCTTATAAATCCTTAAAGGGCGGGTGCCAGGAGGATGGGAACAGTCTCTTTTCAGTGGTGCCCAGTGACAGGAGAAGAGGTAATGGGCACAAACTTGAACATAGGAAGTTNGGGGGGGGGGCTAGATGGTCTCCAGAGGTCCCTCCCAACCCTGACCATTCTGTGATTCTGACATAAACCTAAAGAGCTGTTTTCCTTTTCTTTTCTCTCTCTAGATGTCACAATGGCAAAATCAGCAAAACTTATTCAACAGCAGCTGGAGAAAGAGCTGTAAGTATGAAATTGGATCTTAAACCCTCCAAGCTTCTCTCTTCTCCTTTCTGTCTCTTACCTCATTGCTTTAATGGGCTCCCTTGAGCCGCATCTAAGTTCATCATAGAAAAAGAGCAGTCTGTTTTGTCTGTGTAGGTGTAACGAGGATGAGAGAAGATTGCTCCTTGCTAAAGCACGCAAAAAAGCAGTAGGCACAGACAGTGTATTGCCTCTTAGAAGCTGTGGATTGGAGAAACAACATCCCAATCCTTTCCTAAAAGCTGCCATTCTTGGGTTAAGCGATAACTCCCATGGTGCTCTCCTCTCTTGGGTACAGGCAGGATTGGCTTCCAAATGTCAGACTTTCTGTGAGTGGTGTGAAGATCTCTGTAGCTCGGCTCAGTTGTACTGGTACAGCTTTTTTGCAGGGCTGCTCTGATGCAACAGGGCTTGACAGGCAAAGCTTGAGAGCTGAGGAGAGAGTGCCTGGTTTTCCTGGTCTGCTAACAGGCATTGCAGGAGCCTGTTTGGGACCCTGTGTTGGTTCTGTGTCCCCCTAGAAAGGACAGTAACCTGGGAAGACAAACGATGTATGATCTGTTGCTAATTTTAAATTGTAAGAGGAAATGGAAGGAGGAGAAAGTGGCTTGTGGCTTGTGCTATGTTGTAAGCTGGCAACTGAATGAGCTGCAGTGTCAACAGCTGGCAAGTCCATCTAGGGAGGGGGCAAGTAGAAGATGATTTTCTTAAACTGTATTTAATCTCTGTGCATGAAGATTCTTCCTGCGAGTCCCGTAACTGTAGCTAGGTCAAATCTGCTCTATGAGAGACCTGTGCAGCTCTTGTGCCATGGTGGACTTCTCCCCCAGCATCTAGTAGAGATTTTCCTTCCCCGCACACAGTCAGAACTGGATATTTTGCCTTCTTGTTGCCTGTGGGTCCTGTTTGCTGGTTTGCAGTTGGCAGCAGGGTGGTCTTGGGGGTAGGAGGAGGATTGTAGCTCTTTGGTCTCCAAACAAATGCATGTTTATGGGATACAAACATCTTGTATCCTGTCTTGTTCCCAACTTCGCAGTGTTAGGTTTATGGTTGGACTTGATGGTCTTAAGAGTCTTTTCCAACCTAAACGATTCTATGTTTCTATAATCTCTTTGGCCAGTAGATGGCAGCAGGGTTATTTGTGCTGGTGCCTCTTCAGGCTGAATACCTGACCTTCCCATTTTTAAGGGAGGAATTATTTGCCACGTATTCAGGCTCCCCAGGAAAATAAGCATTCCTTGGTTCTGATGTTGAGCATTTGCCAGTTATCTGTACCTGGAAATTGGATTTCTAGGTAGGTTATATGTGCCATATTCGGCAGAGTTATTCCTGCAGGCTGACAGATTGCTGCCGTGCCCCTCCCTGCGCTGCCATACTTGGATCTCCTTGAGTGGAGAACCCAAGGAAGCGTCTGCTCTCTTATTCCTGAGCTCACACCTCTGGGCAGTGTTGTTCTTCTCCTGTGCCCCATTAATTTAGCTCCATTCTGTGAATAAGGAGTCAGGGGTTGACTGACAGCGGGCACTGCCAGGCTGCTCTGTCTCTGAAAGAGGTGCAGCACTCCATCCATGAGGCTCTACTAGGCAGTGGAAGACCTGCGGAGAGATTGCTGCTTGCATCTGTGCCTGGTGCAGCCCCTTGACTTCCCTAGCCTCGCTTTTTGGGACCTCAGAGGCAGTCAGATCGCAGTGCCTTTGCGTCTTTTGGGCCGTTCCATCTCCCTGTGCTGCCTCTGCCTTGCGTGCCTGGTGATTGTGGACAAGAAGGTCCACACGTGGCAGAGTGTTGAGATGCTGCAGCAAGTTGAAGGGCAGGAGCAGTAGTGACATTGCAGCCTGGTCCTTGGGCAAGCATTGTTCACGGGAGCAGTGGGGAGATGCAGTCCCCCTCTCAGTACCCAAAGGCACACTCAAGTGGCTGTGGGGTGAGCCCCTGCATGATCCCTGATATCACAGGTGCCTCTCTCTTCCCAGTTAACCTGTTAAACTAGTGCAGATCCTGAGCACTGTGGGCTAAATCATGTGTAATTCCTGGTGTCTGATGTCTGCCATGGGGATATTGGAGAAATGCAGATGAGGACATCATCGCCTGACTCTTGCTGTTGTTTATTACAAAACAAAACCTGTTTAAGTACCCTCTCCTTGAGTGGCCTCATGTCTGTCTTGCTCTCTTGAGCCGTGCCTTTCAGCGGGTATTTAGGAGAAGTGCCAAAGTGGCTGCTCCTGCCTGTGCAGAGCAATGGGACCTTCTATCCTTGGTATAACTGGCATCCCGCTGACAAAGCTGTGTTCAAAATATCTCGGTAGCTGTGGTGTAGGTAACGTTCTCCTGCTTCACAGGTCTTGACCCTTTTCCTTCTCTGTCCGCAGCAATACCTTACGAGTTACCCGATCTGCAGCCCCCACCAGTCTGGATGGCTCAGCCACTGGGGGCCCTGCCCAGCTGGGGAAGAAGGGCAAGGACTTCGACTTCTCCCAGCTGCCCATGAAGGTGGAATTTGTGGAGTGCAGTGCCCGGGGCAGCAAAGGAGAGGAGGGAGATGCTGACTTCGAGGGCCTTGAGAAGTGGCTGGCCAAGATTGCCTGAACGGAGAAGGGCAGGGCTGGAGAGGGAGGCTGGGGGACAGGACACTTGGGAACTGAGAGGAAAAAGATGGTCTGAAGCACTCAAATCTCTTCTTGCTCTAGAAAGAAGAAACTTAAGCTGGAAACCAGCATTCTGCTATATTCCTCTGCTGCTCATGGTCTTGGGAGCAACATGACAGAATTGCTGGTGTGATTTTTCTCTGAGTGTTCCACACTGCAACATTTTTTTTCCTCTCCCCTCTTTCTTTGTCTTCCTCTGGGATACTGACCCTCTGGGCTTCTGTGTTTCCTTAATCTTTAGGCTTTTTGTTTGGTAGCTGCCAGGCAAATTAGGAAGGAGTGAACTGCCAGATGAGTTTTAGGGATTGGAGTCTGCGTGTTGTCTTCTGCCTTGGTTTAGCATTGCAACCCTGTTACCTCTCGGAGCTACTGATCACCTCCTGATTTTGACTTCTTTCCCCACCCTCTCGCTGCTTGGGAGCGCTGTGCACATCCATGCTGACCCGGCAAAGTGCACGGACTCTCTTTGTTTGGCAATCATTGAGGAGAGTACAAAAAGCCGTTTACCTCTGTGTCTCCTCCTTTCCCATTCTTCTAAACCAGTGCAGTCCCATTTCTGTGGGACTGGAGTGGTCTATTAAATGCCAAAACCAGGCTGTGGCCACTCTGCCTTTGTCACTGTGCACTGCCTGTGTGTGCTTTGCTGTGTCCTTGGGTGATTTCCACTGTTGGATGGTTCTTGGGAGTGTTTCTTTAACTGAGGGCTATGTCCTGAAAGCTTGTTTCACTCTGCTTCTCCTTCCCATGCTTCAGGCTCTTCTCCCACAGACATCTATGCGTGCTCTCCAAATAGCAGAGTTATAACAGGGTCTTAGCTTGAAACGATGAGACTGGGCATGTTTTTTAGATTCCTACCTACATTACATGTGAGATCTTGTGTGACAGGCACATGCTGTGCAGTCCCCCTGCCTGTATCCTGCTCCAGTGACTGCAGTGAGATCTCTTTGTGTGTGTCAGCAATTGTGGCAAAGTGAGAGGGAAAGTCAGGGAGCTGCTGCCACGTTACTGTGGTTCCTCCTCGAAGAGGTGAAAGAACTGTGAGGTTTTCCCAGTTCGTTCTCATTTGTCTGTTCTGTTTAAAGCCAAAGTTGCTGCTGTGATCTCAACTGTTAATCTTGCAGGGAGGATTCAGGGAATGCCTGTTGCTGTCGCTGTGGCTCAGCAGGCTGCTTGGAAGCTTGGTGTGCTCTGGTTCAGCATGGTTCTGAGCTGTCCAAGGGGCATTTGCTCTCCTCCTTCCTGTGCTCTGACCAGGAGCATCGGTTATCCAAAAGAAGATCTTCCCACAGCACTGGTGTCGGTCAGGTGGGAGACAAGACCCTGGTGCTGTGCTGAGCATTCAGCTTCCTTTTCCTGAGCAGCCTTAAAACACAGTTGTCCTGCCCAGCAGCTTCGCGTAGCTTTGTGCTCTGATGGTGTGCCAGCTCTGTGCAGCACCTACGTGAGGCTGATTGCGCTCCGGGATGCCACGCTGCAAATTGTGAGGTCCTATGGCATTGAAATTTTCCCTTAGTTTTTGTTTTTTCTCCTTTTATTTTGGGGTAGGAGGGAGTGGCTGGCTCCTGGTAGACCTTTTCTGTCCTTTGCAGGCTCGTCTCCTCTCCGGTGTGATGCTTCCTTCATCACTCACCTGATCTGTTGTGTTCTTTTCCTTTCTATCTGGGTCATCCTCTGCCTCCCTGTCGCATTGCCAAGTGTTAATAGTGTTTGGAAGAGCAAGAGCAGTCTTTACCAAAGACCTGTGTGCTCATGATGAAGCTGGGCCTTGCGTTTCTAGTCTTGTGAACCCAGTGCCTCTTCTGCTATCCGTGCGGGAGGTGGGGAGGGTTATATTTATGAAGTATGTTGTATTCTAATATTTCCTGCAGCCAGGGTATTGTTGGAACATGTTTGTCATGCTTTGAACTCCTTTAGCTGGAGCTCTTTCCTAGGCCACCTGCTTTGAATCCGTAATGCTGAAGTGAGAATATTGCTCTTTTTTGGGGTGGTTATCCTGCTTGCAAAGACCTGTCTCCTTGAAAAGCGGAGCACCAGCACTCTCCTGGGGCAAGGGGGGAAGGTAGCATGAGGCCATGGTTGGTTTTAAGTTATTCTGGTTAAAAGTATTCCTTACATATTTTTTTTTTTTGCTTAAATGTTTGTTCTCAAGTCTTGCTTTAGTCTGTCTGTCTGTGCCTTGATACAGATTTGCCTTTGATACCTCTCAGCGGTATCAAATCCGCATGGACTGGGGCTTTGCTTCTGCTCAACGCAACGCTGGAGGTCACACTTCCAGCTTGGTGGCCAGTTCTGTGTTGTCAAAAAAACAATGCCTCCTCCGCACANCTTAGCCTGGATGTTAGAGACTCGTTAGTCACGTAGCAAAACCCAATCAAAAAACAACAAAAAAGGCACTTTGCTCAAATGCACAGGAAAACTCAAGGCAGCTGCAGCTGCAGTGCCCTGTGCAGGACTGTTGTGCTTTAGGTCACAGCGCACTTGCCCTGCTGGTGGTGGAGGCGGCCAGGGCAGCCTGCAGCTTTCCCTGCCTGAGCATGGCTGTGGGGCTCAGGGGCGGCTGTACGGTAGCGGGGCTGAGCCGGGGCTGCACCCTCTGCCGCTCGTGCTGGAGGACACAGTGTGCATTGGGCTGTTGCAGAGCTGCATGTGTGTTTTGGGCTGTGCTCCATGACAATATTTGGGGCTGTTTTCCCCAGTGGCTGAGGGAAAAGGGCAGAACTGGAAACTCTGAATGTTTTTTTTTTTTTTTTTTTCCTATTTTTCTTCCCCCAGTCAGCTTTGTGCTTTGTTTTTTGGCTCTTCTGTATAAACCTTGCTCCCAGGCTGTGCTGGCCGGGCGAGTTGCTCCTCACAGCCTGGCAGCCAGTGTGTTTAGATGTCTTTGGCAAGACAGCAGGATGTGATAAACTCAGTCCCTTCTGCTCTGCCTGACCCAGAGTCAGTCACCCTGCTGCATTTACACATCTGCAGGGATTGAGGCTTTCACTGTATTTAAAGCTCTTTTGATTGATGTTTTTTTGCTACGGGTCATGCTTTGCCTGCAAATTGTTCCCCTGGAAAGGAAGGGTGCTTTTGGAGGAGATCGACGAGCATGGTGAGATCCAGGATAGCAGAAACCACATGAAAGCGGAGGACATATTGCTGAAAGGCAAAGAAAAGCAAAAATAGTGTGATGCCTGAACATTGACGTCCCAGTGGTGGTGGTTTCCGAGGCTCCCAAAACCAGATGCTGCAACTGTGACCTTCCCTGTGCATAGAGCCGTTGGCCGGCCCCAGCCAGCTTGACACCTTTGGAGCCAGGAACTTCAGTGTGGCTCCGTTTGGGCCACCTCATGCGCTTTTGCTGGCTGGCATCTCCTGGGGCTTGTCCAGCTTGATGTTACCCTTGATGGGATGAAGGTGGAGAAAACAGAGTTAAAGGAAGGTCGTGTGGGTGTGTTAAGGGAACACCTGCCAGGTGGAGGGGGAACAGGAATTACATGGCCAGACCTCATTATCATGAAGACTTGCTGACCCAGAGCAAATCCAAGGCATCCTCTGCCTTTATTCCCTCCGTGAGCATGGAGGCAGCAGAGCTGTTGGCCATGAGCACCGTGAAGTGTCATGCCTTGCCGTGAACAGTGATGGGGTAAATACATTTACCCAAGAAAACTCTCCTGCTCCACTCCTGTGTCACCCTGTCATCTCTCTTCTAATCTGTGATGCTGCCCAGGAGGGGATGCAGCCACAATGTAAATGAGGGGGAAGGTGTGGTGGCCTTGACTTGCCCATGCTCCTTGTCCGTGGGCCCAGGAGCCCCATCTCAGCTCAGCTGTGTCCCTTCAGTCCCTTCCTGAGCGATGTTGTAGCCTTCTCGAGCTCAGCCACAGCCATGTCTGTGCCTGGCCATGGATGCTGCTGATCCTGACCCACTGTGTGGCTATCCAGGACCCTTTGCTATCTCAATGACGTCACCCTCTACAGGTGACATCAAGCTATCATCCTCAGTGGGTGCATCCTCACATCCCACCAGCTGTCATTTCTCTTCCCATTCTTCTGCCTTCATCCTGCCAGGAAAGGAGAGGTCCCGGGTAGCACTGCAGGGCAGGAGGAGCAACCCGTTGCCAACAGCCCCATGCCTGTAGCCCACAGCCCCCTGCACCTTGCCTGCAGCCTCATGCTGATAGACCCTGCCCTGTCGCCTGCATCCTGCCTAGAGCTCCATGCCTACAGCCTCCTGCCTGCAGCCCCTGCCCATACTTGCCTGCACCATGCTCACAGCCCTCTGCCAACAGCCACGTGCCTGCAGCCCCCTGCGGCCCCTGCCCTCAGCTGCCTGCACCCTGCCTAGTTCTCCATGCCCAAACCCTGAGACCACAGCCCCTGCCTGCAGAACCCTGTATGCTGCCTGCAGTCCTCTGCCTGCATCCCTGTGCCCAAAGCCCACTCTACCCTACTTGCAGCCCTTCAGCCCCATGCCTGCACCCCATGGACCCTCCTTGCAGGCTGCTGCCCACAGACCCTGCCTGCTGCCCCACGAACCCTGTTCTGTGCATGCAACTCCATGCCTGAAGCCTGCAGTGCCCTGCCTGCAACCTCCTGCCCGCACCCCTACTTGCAGCCCCCTTGCACCCTGCCTGCAGCCCTCTGCCACCTGCACCCTGCCTAGAGCTCCATGCCCAAGCCCAGTGCCCGCAGCCTCATAACTGCAGACCCTGCCCGCAGCCCCTTTTGGGCAGACCCCTGAACCCTGCCTGCAGTCCCCTGCCTGCACCCCCGCAACCAAAGCCCCCTTTGTCCTGCCTAGCACTCCGTTCTCAAGTCCTGTGTCCACAGGCATATGCCTGCAGCCCTCTGCCCACATAGCCCTGCACCCTGGCTCCCCCCTCCCTTGCCTGCAGCCCCGTGAACCCTTGCTGCAGCCCCCTGCTCGCAGACTTTTCCCACTGAACCCTGCTTCCAGCCCCTTATCCACATCCCTCTGCCTGCAGAGCTCTGGACCCTGCCTGCAAGCCGGTGCCTTGCAGCTCCATGCTGCTTTGCCTTTGCCCCCTGCCCGCAGCCCCATGCCTTGCTGCATGCTGAACTGCACGGACCCCTTTTGGCATGGGGCTGCAGGCAGCAGGCTGCAGGCAGGGTGCAGGACGATGCAGGCAGGGGTGCGGAGGGCTGCAGGCAGGGGTCTTGCAGGCAAGGGGGAAGCCTGCAGGTTTCCTGGGGCTGCAGGCAGGCACCGCTGCCCCTCGTCTGCCTGGCCCGAGAGCCTGCGCAGCCCCTCATCGCTGGTGGAGCCGCAGGGGGAGCACGTGCCCTGCCTCGCCGCCATTATCTTTGCCAGCAAGGGATGATGTCAGCATCTGCCAGGATGCGACCTGCAAGCATCCCCCACTGCCTTGCCTTGCCAGTGGGGACAGCTTTTGCAGGGCTGGGGAGAGGTGGGGGGGAAGACCAGCAAAGCACTGCAGTTGGAAAAGTGACCTTTATTTAAAATAAAATAAAAAAAAAGGAGCATCAAACCCCCAAATGTTCTGCAATAAACCCCTAGTGATAATGTCTCACAAGACGTGTGCGGTGTCCATGCTGTCCTCTGTGAGGGGGTGCAGGCCGGGAGGCAGGGGGGGAACACAGGGCAGCCCCGCAGGTTTGGCAGCCATCTCCCCTGCTCCTTTCCCAGCCGGGAGGACATTAGCCGGCTGGAAACGTCACACTGGAGGGGGGACCATCACCCACAGCAGGCACTTCTCTGGGTATATGGGATGGGGCTGCGCTCCAGCCCTCTGTCTGCCTCCTGGTCCAGGTGTCCGGGGGGGGCTGCCCCCTCCTCAAAGCAATGGGCAAGGTGCGGCTGGAGAACCTGGGAGGAACCGGTCCCAGGATGGGACTGGCATGGAGCATCCCTCGCCGGGAGCATGGCGGTGCCATGGGCTGCAGGGGAGGAGCTCAGAGCTGCTAAGGTGAAGTCACTCCCTTAGAAGGAAAAACCCCAAAAAGACAAAGTACTGGTGGTGGGTAATGGGGGGGGTGTGTGTGTGCGGAGTCAGTCCTCGGGTGGGCTACACCAGCCCCGCTGCCTTCTCCTGCACATTGTACTCCTTGCTCCTCTTCACCTTCCAGCTGATGAGGGCGAGGAGGATGGTGCCCACCACCTTGTAGCCCACCTGCAGCCCCAGGTATCTGTTGGGAGAAGAGCAGGGAGATGCCGTGTCTGGAGGTGGCACCTCCAGCCGGCACCAGGCTGAGCTGGGGACAATCCCTGTGGTCACCCCTGCCTTGGGGGGACGAGGGGACACATGCGGGGGGGGGGTACCTGTTGCGGAGGAAGTCATTGTTGTAGTAGGCACAGAACCGGCGCTGGGTGCACTGCTTCTGCCAGTAGATGCAGGAGGAGTCGATGAGGGCACCGAACACGGCTGGGGCTGGCAACCAGGCTTTGAAGAAGAGAGGAGGGAGTCAGGCTGCCTGCCATGCCCTGCCTGCTGTCCCCAAGGAGGTTCAACACCTCCTGGGGCTCCAGGAAGCCTCTGAGCATCCTCCTGCCTTCCCCCAGCCTCATTAGGAGATGAACACTCACCCAGCAGCCTCATTAGTAAGAACTGGACTCCAATGGCAAACGACTTCTCATCCTGGTTCACCACCCTGCAGGGGAGAAGCCACGGGAGGTCAGAGCTGCCGCGACAGCTCTTTATTTGGCCAAGCAGTGTGGCCTGGTTGCATGTTTGAGAGGCCCCCACTGATCCCAGCATGGGGAACCCATCACGTCACACCTCCCCCAGTGCCTTGCGACACCCCCCCACACCCGTTGCTCACCGTAAAACCATCATGTAGAGGGGGTTGTGGGACAGGCAGGCTACCAGAGCGGCAAAGGAGATAAGGAATATGGCAGGAAGGAGCATGTGGGAGCAGCTGAGCGGACAGGAGCCTGTCTTGGCAGAGGACAGCCCGTTCCCAGCAGAGATTAGGGAACAGTTCTTGTAGATCTGTTGGAAACGTTGGGAAAAAAACAAACAAACTTAAAACTCTCAAAGCCAAGAGCAGGGCTTTTAGTGACGCACCAGACCCATTGCTTTGCGGGAAGGCCAGCAAGAGCGTCAGCTCCAGTTTTAAGGTGCGACCATGGCATCTTGCAATGGGATGTGCTGCCGGCCCCGTTTCTCCACCAGAGTCCCAGGGTGTTACAGCAATTCCCCGCTGCACCTTCTTAGGACTTCAGCTCCTCTGGTAGACCTCCCTGCTCACCGCCTCAAAAAAAAAAAAAAAGCTCTACCACGCTGTTGCATTTGTCAAGTTCCTATAGCATTGCTGCAGCCTCCACCATCACCAGCGAGCAAGGTGCCCCCCAGCTTTGCCAGCCCCCTTGTTCTGCTCACCACTTGTTTGGGAGTGGAAGAGTTGGCGGTGCCGTTCGTGCAGCCGGCGAAGCAGGGGGAGATGTACTCCATGTTGTTTTCTCCACACACTGGGTGAAAGATGTGCTCAGAGCAGTGGCACCCGCTCGGCGCCTTAACTTGCTGCTGGGAACTCAATGTACTGCCAAAAAAAGAAGAGGGGAAAAAAAAATTACAAAAAAATTAAGAAATAGAACAGGAGGAAGAAAAATCCCTCTTACTAGTTAACCAGTTTCCCCATCCATATTTGTGCTGGGACACTGCCAGCAGCAGGCTGGCCTCGTGCCAGGCCCTGATCCCCTGCAGGTACCTCTGCAAGTGTACAGTGAATTTAGCAGTAATTATGTTATGTGTGCAAACAAGTACTCACACACTTACTTTTTTTTTCTCTTTTTTTTTTTCCCTCTCCCCCAGCTGAAAACCAATCAGCCAAATGCCTGGAGAAATATATCTGGGCTCCCTCCACAAACAGATGTACGAACAGCCCCAGCTGGAAACACCATTCAGACAGAAACTGGAAGTGGGCTCATTTCCAAACAAGCTTGACGACAGCGTGAAAGTCAAGAGGACAAACCAAATTATCTGTCCTGTCTTGCCTTACTACGTAAGGGAGTTCATCTGCTGGAGAAGCACAGTCCGTCTCCTGCAGGAAGCCGGCACCAGGGACCTGCCCTTGGACATGGTGGCATAGGACTGCTCCGTCTCCTATGGAAGCCGGCACCAGGGACCTGTCCTTGGACATGGTGGGATGGAGCAGAGTTCATGTTCACCCATCCATGTAGCCCACAGCTACCTGGGGACGCAGGCAAAAGGCTCTTATGCACTGCTGCCGTTGCAAGGGAGGAGGTTTCCAAAGTAACATAAGGCAAGAGCCTCCTTTTCCATGCAAGTCCCTCCAGCAGCTCCCAGAAGGACTGGTGCATCGCAGAGCAGCCAGGACAGGCAACCTGACACTGGCAGCAGGAGGTGAACGCTGTGAGGCCAAGGTGCCTCCCATAATTTTGCACTTGCGGCACCTGATCTTGAGCTGAGGCATCTCCTCACATTTGAAGCGTTGCTCTCACACAGAAAGATTGAGCTGCCAGTGAACTTCCATGTGGTCCTGCACTCGCGGTGCGTGCCGTGCAGCTCTCGGAGCGAAATATAAACACGTCGCCCACACATGAATTTGCAGAGTGCTGTTGCTTTCCTTCACCATGGTTATTCAAGTGGCTTTTAAGTGGGAGAAGCGCATGGACTGCCCTGTCCCTCACCCCTCCACCGTATCCCTGGTCTTACTGCTGGCCAAGGGGAATGTCTGTACGAAAGCCCCTTGCTGGCACCGCGCTGGGAAATGAGCACCATGCACTTGACAGCAAGCTTGGGGTGGACTCTAAATGCCATTTTTATCTTAAAAAGACATGGTAAGAGCCAAAAGTTTCCATCTGGGTAAGGAGAAAGGTGATGTCCAGCTGGAATGAACGGAGTGCAGGAGGTGCCCATGTGTGTGGCTGATGTGGACGTGAGCGCTATTACTACTAATTTCCCCCTAGAAATCCCGAACAAAAAATACACCCTGCTCGTATGGTATGGAAAATCAGGAATGAATGCCCTCCCAAGATTTCTGTGCTGTGTAGCACTTAGATCTCCTCCAGGCAGCAGGATCAAGGAGCAATAGCATGGCGAAGTCTACTGTGTCTTCCCCTCCACCTGCATGTGTCCCACGCCATGGATAATCAGGTCAAGAGGTGGAGGAATAAGGAGCTGGAAACAACCCAAGCACCTGCCTTACCTGGGGGGGTAGATCCCATCGATGTGCCCTGTGGAGCAGCCCATGAAGAAAATGGGCAGGCAGATGAGGATGGAGAAAACGAGCACCACCACAGCAAACCTGGGGATGGCCCGGAGGGAGAAGGCAAAGCGTTTCATGATGATTCCTCCTAAGAGCATCCCGAGCGCTGCTGCTGGCAGGTTCACAGCTCCTGCAGAGGAACGGAGGCATCAGATGGGGTCCTGCCTGCCAAGCATCTCTCTGCAGGCAGCAGGTGGAGGTAGCGGCTTTGTGGACCTCGTGGTGGTTGGGAGAACCCACAGACCCCACCGTTACCCAAGAAGACCAAAGCCCAAGGCAGTCAGCACCCGTGGGAAACCTCAGCCTCAGGAGTCGGGCTTGGAAATGCAAGATCAAGCTTGGTGCATGATTGCTTGCTCTTGCCAACTTCTATAAGCACCCGAGTGATCCAGACCTGCTTCACCCATGTGGGGTGGGAGCTGCACGTTTTCAGCGAGAACAGTTGCTGGCCTGCAAGTGCAAGCCAACAAATGTAGACGGTCTCCGAGAGGCTGCGAGACAGCCTGGTCTTCTGCAGGCATTTCAGGTCAGGGAAGCCGTCAACCATCTCAAGGTGATTCTAGGCCTCACCATGAGTTTTCCAATGACTTCCTCCCATGGGATTAAAAAGACCGGGGGATACGAGCAAGTGGTTCCTTGTTGATGGATATTTTTCACCCTACGGCTGCTGCTGCCTGGCTTGCTCACCTATGAGAAAGTTGGCGTAGGAGGAGGAGGCACCATACTGCTTCTCCAGGAACTTGTTGAGGAAGGTGGCCAGGCCGGCAATGACTGAGGAGAAGCTGCACTGAGCCAGCACCAGGAGGATGAAGAGGGGGTTGAGGAGCAGCCTGAGGAAGATCTTTGGGAATCCTACAGGGAAACAGTGGGAAAAATATATTTTAGCTGTGTGATCCTCACATCAGCAATTCATACTGTGAAAAAACCCACGTGTGTGGGTATGATGAGCCATATCGTATGAGACTGTTCCCAGTGAGTTAATACAGGGGATGTCTAAGATCA
>VZSZ01009840.1:143141-159961 GCA_013398815.1 Ibidorhyncha struthersii | reverse complement strand
GGGGGGGGGGCAAAAGGTTCCCTGAGAAGCGAGGTGGAGGGCCAGCTCTGCCCGCCACCCTCTGCCTCCCACGCTTTCCCAACTCCCAAGCCTCCGGAGCACTTAGCAGCCATGGTAGGTGTGTTTTTCTGGAGCAGGGGCCATACCCTCAGGCGGTGCAATCAGACAAAGCCACAGGGGTTTTGGCAGAGCCCCACCAGCAGCGCACAGGCAGGGTCTGGCTCCTGCAGCTGATGAACACGGCGTGTTTTCCTGGTGGGACATTGTGTCCCCCTGCCCAGCCAGGACAGCCTTTCAGCAGAGGCAGACTGACTCCAGGCTCCTCAGGGAGCAGCTCTGTTTATTTGGTCTCTGATTAGCTTTGCTAGCAGAGAGCTCTGCCGAGACCCAGCATCGTTCATCAAAGCCCAATGAGACAGAGAAGGAGCTGACAGCCTCAGGATATGACTGCGGTGGATGGGGAGGGAGGGAGGGCTTTAGCTGGAAAGAAGTGATCACAGAGCTAAAAAAAGCCATTAAACTGATCTCCCTCATCAGTGACATCCCTACTCAAGCCTGTTTCAGCTATGCATAAACAAATTGGTGGAAGCTGCAGCGGGGTGACCTTCTCAGAGCGGTGGCCGTTGGCGCCGGCAGCTCCATGCCCTCTCCTGGATCCGTGGGTTAAACCACCCAGCTAGCCTTGCCCAGCGTGCTCATGCCGTTCCAGATCCTCTACCCAATTTTCAGAGATGATTCAGGCTCCGCAGAACCTCAACACCACTGTCTTACAGCAGGAGAGAGGCCGCATCCATCTTCCCGTGGTCCTTTGGGAAGGGCGCGCTACAGCCCTTGAGGTGCCTGAGCTGGCCCTAGCATCTCCACGTGGTGTGGTGGAGAGACTCAAAGGCCCCCCCCAACAAGCACCCTCAGCTTGAGAACGCCGACATGGTGGTCTTCACCCACCCAGCATGGCCCAGTGCCCCCGTTCACCCTCGCATTTAAGTGCCAGCCCTTTACTTTTTATAAACTCCAGCAGGGAGGTTTCTTCAGCCACCCCCTTCTCCATCTTCCTGAGCATGTCAGCCTCTGCCTTCGGGTCCTGGGAAGGGAGAGAAGAGCAGCCTGCAGTGAGAGGGGAGCACCCATGTGTGGCTGGAACCCTCCCGGCTCCCAGCGAGGCTCAGGAGGAGCAGGGTCTGTCCCAGATGCCTCTGACCCCCTGCCAAGCCTGATGGTTCTCCTGCCCATCGCAGCAAAGGGGCGAATTAGCTCAAAAAATCACCGCAGCCCTCGAGCAGAGCTGCGAGACAAAAGCTCATCCTGCTCGGAGAGGTTTAAGAGCTTAGAAAGCTCTCCTCTGCCGAACCCTGACAAGACACCTCTTTTTTAATTCTGCAAAAAGTCTGAAAATGAAAGTTGGAGACAGGTCAGCTCAATTCTGGTGAGTCCTCTAGCTATAATCACAAAATACTTTGGGTTTGATTTTGACCTTTGAAGAACTGATGATTAAACAATTTCAAAACTATTTTTGAAAGTGAACCAGTGGGGCTCAGCTTGGAAAACACCGAAATTAAACTTTTTGATAGTTTTGCATTTCTTTACAATTGTTTTGATGGGGAGCTTGTCTCTTTTCTGCAACTTTTTCCCAAAGCAAAAGCCCATTTCTCAAACCCTGCTGCCCAGCTTTATCCCAGTGCTGCTCCCGTGTATGCCATGGTTGAGGATGCTCTGCCCCGAGCCGGGGCTATCTCTGATGATGCCGCTGCGGGCGTCAGGGGAGCATCACCTTGCAGAGGGTGTTGCAGTGGGGACTTAGCATACAGCCGTCCCCAACAGAACCAAGTCAGACACCCCAGGAGGAGGGTCGAGTCCCCACTGACAGACCCCTACCAAGGAGGACCGCATGCAGGAATCCCAAGAAGCCACCCAGCCATCACCCTGCCACAGGGAAGGCACAGGTCTACCCAAAACCTTCCCAACAGATGCTGTTCGTGCAGCTGGCAGGAAGGGCACGAGGTCTGTTTTTGGTCTGCTGAGCTGTGGTGGCTCTTGGCTTTCCAGCTCATGGTGAGGAAGTGAAGGGTCTGGTCCTTCTCGCGTTAGAGGCACTGAGCTTGTTTGGAAGATTTTGCACTTGTGAGAAGTTGTAACCACATCTGAGAAGGGTTGCTGGCCTCCCTTCCTCCCTCCCACCCCTCTCCTCCAGGGACAGGTATTCCCTCCCCGAGCACAGCCCTGGCACCAACATGTTCTGGCCCTCTGCAGAGGAGGTCTCACCTCTCCTTTCAGCATGTACCGAGGGAAAAAGAAATAAGGAATGGATGTGAGCACCAAGCAGCCCGAGGAGATCAGCAGTCCCAGCCACCAGGCTCCAATCCACCGCTGGTCCCTCGGTGTCAGGGCCACTGTAGCTGCAAGACACAAGGACCCATTGTAAGAGCTCTGCTCCTGCATGTCTAAGGGCGAAAGGGGCAAACATCCATGCAAACATGGACCGGCGGAGCACAAAGTGTCCATGTGGGCACAGTCTGAGGGGCTCTCCACTGGCATGGAAGAGCAAACAGACAGAGGTGGGAGCAAGACCAGCCCTGGTCATGTTTGACCTCCTTTCCGCTGGCCAGGATGCTGCACCGCCACTCCCCATCCAAACTGCGCCAAGCCTCCCCAGTGACTGTAGGATGGATTTAGTCAGCATCGAAGTATGCTGATGGCACAGGTTCAACTCTTCCCTGCCAAGCCAGCCAGCAAGGCGGTGGCTACGGGGGCCTGACTCCATCCTCCTCTGCCTGGGGCGTGTGGTGGGTTTGGACCACACTTGCCTGCCAGCGATGCCGAGCTGAGACAGGGACTGGGAAAGGGCACAGCCGCTTTCCTGGAAAAAATTGCTCTCCCATTGTTCCAGGCTTGGTCACTCTCTGCTTGCGGGGACCAAGGGAAGGACCCGTGCTGGCAGAAGAGCGCCATTAACAAGCTTGGTTTCCGAGTGGATGAAACTCTGGACGCCTTCTCCGGAAAAAGGAGGAGAAGGTGAGAGCCGCTCCGTCTCCAGCGCAGACATCCTTTGGCTGGGCCAAGCGATGCTCACGGGAGGTTGACAGATTGCTTGGCTTGGCATGGGGACCGCATCTCCCCATCTCTGGGACGTTGGGGCTGGGAAAGGAACCGGCAGCAGCCTCCGGGTGGGAGCCCCGTGCCAGGGTGCGGCAGGAGAGGAGCCCACACCCCACCAAAACAATCGCCCTGCTTCCCCAAACAGGACCACTCCACTCTGGAGCTTGGACGTCATCACGGGGCGACCGGGCAGAGGCTGCTAAATCCGTCTGCCGCCACAGGGAGCAAGCCAAGGCTTTTTGCCATTTCCTGCCCCAGGTTTATTTATTATTCTTATCAGGCACCAGACAAAAATGTCAGGCGAGCTCTGATCTCTCTAAGGAAACACAGGAAAAGCCACATTAATGATGGAGCTGGGGAGAATTCTTTAGCGATTAAGTTACCAGAAATAATAAGCATGCACCGCAGATAAAGAAAATAAGCCCTGCGGTGGTGTTGGCTTGGTCCCTCTCTCTGTAGATGCTGGTGAAGGGTGGTGGGGAGGAGGACGAGCAGACTCAAGCCTTCCCATGCACCCATGTCTTCTCCATCCCTGAATGCTTCAGATGTCCCTGCTCCTCTTCATCACTGTGCTGGCGTAGCGTGATACTTCCTCAGCACAGCAGCAGTGGGCAGACCCCAGCAATGACCACCTTCAGAGCAGCACCATGAGTAGGACATTGAAACGTCCCTACTGCAGGGATCTGCTTCAGTGGTGGCTTCAGCACCATCTGTAGCCTTCCTTATGGGGAGATGGAGTGGAGAAGTGCACTGGGGGTGCTATTCCAGGTCAGGTCTTTCCAGGGGAGCAGGTTCTGTGGGTCACCGGACTGGTGGCTTCTACCACCAGTCATCTCAGAGTGACCTTCTGACTCACAGAAGGCTTTTAGGAGGACCATCGCCACTTGAGAAATACTCACCAATGTCAACTCTTCCAATATCCACAAAGAGCCGCAGCACCACGGATCCCAGCAAGTATCCAAAAGCAGGGCCAAACACGGCAATGGCAAAGAGGATGGCTGAAAAAAGGGAGCAGAGGACACCAGCGTGAGCAGGGAACAGTAGCTTCAACGCAGATATGGCTTTTGCCTTCCCACAGGAGGCAGGAACAGCGTTACAACACACAGAGGAGAGAAACCACCTTTTATCAAGTGGCAGATGATGAGAAGATCCCCATTGCTCAGATACTGAACATGGTGTTTCTCTAACAAGATTAGGAGGAGGGCAGGCAGCTGCCTGCAGAAAAAGTCCCTCTGCTCCACTGCAATCAAGGCTTTGCTGATGTGCTAAAAGTTGTCAGCTACGCCATGAATATCCATGATTCACTGTGACAAAGGGGGGAACCCCAGAGAGCAGCAGGACGGTGGCACCCTGGGCTCCCACAGGTGACAGAGACCTTAATCTCCTACAGAAGGCTAAGGAAACAAAGCCTTAGATCCAAACAAAAACATCCTGTGCAAACTTCAGGGGAGGTGAAAGATGCTGGGAGCAAAAAGGCCAACAGATCACCCTCGGTTCAGCTGAACTATCCCGTTCGAAAAATAGATAACTTGGACCTAACCCGTAAGGTCAAAATGTTTCCTTTTGACTTCTTTGGAATGAAAGGATTCAGGTTTCCTCCCTGAAAGAAACTCTTTGCACAACCTTCTTAAGATGCTCAAAAGGAGACAGTTTGCTTGAACTGCATTGACCATTTCTGTGCATTTTGCTGCCCTGGAGCCTTTGAGCATACTGGGTATGAAAGTGCCTGATCCCACTGCTATGCCTCAGCTGTGCACCTGTTTTTAAAAGCTTTTCTTTTTCCAATTAGGCAAGGCAGCGCTTCTGTTTCTGTAACAGAAACCTAAGTATTGAAGGGCAGGGTCTTTAGAGAAGGTCGTGCATAGACTGTAGTGTTCCCTTTCACAGCAAGATGCTAAGACCTAAACCAAAACAAGACTCAAAGGGCTCAAAGATATTTACGTTGTATTGAGGCAATCCAGGTTCACAGTAGCCATACCCTCCAACACAGACATTCCCACAGCCCTAAAGTGACCACATATATTATAAAGAACAAGCCAGTCCCCTTTTCCTTCACCTACAGGACCTGCAGATTTGGGAATCCAAAGGGCTCTCAGAAGTCCTGGGAACAGTGACCCCTTGTCACAGGGGGAAGACAAGGATGCTCTGATCCTCCTTTTGCCAGCCCAGATGACTATATTTGAGTTGAGAGGAGCAAGTACTTCTTGCATGGGACACTTTCTGCAGAGCTTTTAGGTGGTGCAGCATCCCCTTCCAGCAGGAGCCGGGAGCAAAGCACGCTTGGGTGGGTCTGGAGACCCTGCCAAGCACTCCAGTGCTTGTCCAAAGCCTGTCCTTGGGAGTCTAATCCCAAAGGCTTTCCTTCTCCTTTAGTGCTTACCTTATTTTGGAACATCCGCTTTCGACTCTTAAATCACTCTGACGCCTTTGGCTGCTTTAAAGACATTGTTCGGCACCAGGAGGAGTCGGGTTTTTAAATAACTTATGGAATGAGCTCAAAGCTCACGTATGCAGGCCAGCACCAGATGGGTTTTGCCATTCGCAGGCTAAAAACATGTGGTTTAATAGGGAAGCCAGCACCTATCTCTTTGCAATCGAGAAGTTCCTCCTGAGCCTGGCAGTCCCCACCGGGTAGGGACCGATTCCACAGCAAAAATGTAGATTTTGAACCCTTGATACAAACCCTGTGTTGGCTCCTGCAAGCTGTCCTACCTCTGGTTAAACCATGATCAACCAATGACCAACAAGAGTAGGAGATGGCCTCTGAGAAGGTTTCCTGACTACTCTCTCCCCCCCTGGATGGCATAACTTCTCGCAGACGCCAGGGAGGAGCCCCAGCTCATGCAGCTCATCTCCTTGCCCTGATTCTTTGGCTTCCAAACACCCACACCACAAACGTAACCCTACAGTGAGCAGTTGACTGTCAAGGGGAGAGACAGCCCAGCCTTTTAAGGGGGGAGGACTTCATCTGAGTCCCAGTGGCTGCTCAATCCGTGCCCATAGTTTCCTCTCCAGATGAGCATCTCTACATCTCATCTCTACATCTCACCTCTAAGGTCTGGAGGAAACAAAATGATATGCAGCAATGGTCCCACTTACCAATGTACAGCGGGGAATTGTTTGCTTCTGCAAAGTCATCTACATAGGATATCCCAAAGGGCTGGATGGGAACCGTCCCAATTCCAGCCAGCAACTGGGCGATGACCATCATTGCCCATATGCTGCTGGCCTCCTTCTGGGGATCCTGGGTGGCGTTCGGGCACACAAACTTATTCTCTGCATAGCAGAGTTCAGCCTGGACCTGGCTTTTGTTACCTGAAAGGGACAAGAATGAACATTACAACACTGGGCACATCCCCTGCATCCTCCCACACTAAATCCCTAAATAATGGGAATCTCCCAAATTTACTGAATATGCGCACACTGTTGGATTTTAGATGGATCACTCATTTTATTTAGTAGTTCTCATCACCTTTCCCTTCCTTTGGGGCATTATGCTGAGATAAGCGTTGCAAACAACTGGGCACAGATTTTTATCAAGTTTTAAAAGACAGGCTGAGCAAAGAAGATGGAAGCGAATTAATTTCTCTTGCAAAGGGTCAGCCCTGCAGCCCAGCTCCGGTGAGCTGCATTCAAACTGTCAGCAAAGGATAAAAAGCTCTCCATCAAAGCTGCAGTCAACTGACAAAAGCCTTTGGACAGACGGTGGAAAGCCTAAATATTCATGGATGGAAAACCCCGTTTTTCATCAAAAATGAAGGTATTACGGAGCAAAGAGAGTAAGCCCTGGTCTTTCCATGCTAGTTCTTCCCACTCTTGCTTTTCTTTTTTCTTTATTATTTGTAATTAGTTCAACATTTCTATCATGTCTTTCTCATCAATGTAATAACTGTAGATTTTCTACACTTTAGAGCAAACAGACACAAAACAAGAACAAATATTTGTCAGGTGGTTAGGGGTTTTCATTGGCATAGTAGGTCACCACAAAAATCCTTACGCAAGCCCATTCAAAACCGCGTTGTCTAAAGGGCCCACGTTGCCAGACAGTAGGAGCCTCCTTCTCTAATAAAGATTTTACCGCAGCAAAAGCGAGAGCCACAGAAGCCTCTCGTGTGGTTGCGTGCTGTGGAGCAGGACTGCTCTTGGTTTAATGAGGGCAAACCTAACACATGGCTGGCTTCTTGTTCTCGGTGCTCTTTTCTCCCTTGTGGTATGTGGGCAGGAACTGGGAGCAACACTCTCTGGGGTGACCTGGCTGCCCCAAGCAGGACACCCTGCCCCTCAATCTCTATTGCCCTCATCTCTCAGGAGCAGCCCACCTCCTTCCACAGCAAGGACCTTACTTCTTCATACCGTCCGCACATGGGGAGGTCTTCACCCTGCTCAAGACTGCCATGCAAACTCCAACCAGGACTGGAGCATCTTCATGGGCTGTAAGTATTAGGCCAAGACATGTACAGCCCCGGGCAGGGAGCAGGATACCTGCTCCTTCGACTTGTTTCCTTCACAATAAGAGCAGCCCCTGTCTCAAGACCTGACCAGTTCGTAGCCTGATGCATGAATTTAAGCTGTCAGAAAACTTGGTGCCTGATGCCTGATCCACTCTCCGAACCATCCGACTCGAAAAACACGGAGACATTCGAGGCTGCGTTGCAGGGAGGCAGCTGTGAGCCAGCAGAGAACTGGTCTTCATTCTTCTGCTGCACACTGGGCTGTCATTTTTAATCATGCTTCATGGGATCTGGGCTTGTAGATCAGCCGCGGCAGCCCCAGATTTCCCAGTGCTGATGTGGGAGAGCAAAGCCAGAGGATCTCTAACCCTTTGGTGGCAACAGAGATTGTCAGGCACCTGTGAGCAGCTCTGCCCTCGCTGCGCCTTGCTGGGGTTTGCATCTTGTTGAGCTGTGGCAAGACCTAACTAAAGGGAGCAGCTGGCCACCCAGCAGCTCCCTGGCACAGCCGAGGCTCCCTGAGCCTGGAGGATCGGGCTGGGATGCAATGCATGGGACTCAAAGCCATTCCAGGAGAAAGCATCTTCTCACCAGAGGTGGAAGGCTTTCCCCAGCTGGCACTGCTGTGACCACTGCCGTCCCCCTCGGTGGCACAGGCACGGGGGGAGCATCTTGGCACAGAGCCAAGGTGACTTAGGGTTTTCAGAGGTGGCAATCCCCAAGGAGGCTCATTGGCATCCCGAGGATTTAGGGGCTGAGGTCACTTTGGGAAGACCAAAGCCAACCTTGTGGCATGTGATGCAGGCCCTTCTGCATATTGTGTTCTGCATGGAAAGTGGAGCTGCCATTGTACACACTAGCTGGTTCCCAAAGCCTGCCCAGTTAAACCAGTAGCCCTCCTTAATTGTAAGGCTTACCGGCTAGAGCAGAACAGTCCCTGGGGACAACAGTTCTTAACGCTGCTCTATCACCCACATGGCGCTCAGCAGCAGGGAAATGACCTCACTTCTCACACTGCAATACCACTGTGACTGCAGTAAACATAACATTACTTTGCTCCCCAAAATGCTTTGGGCTACAGACGAGCCGTCAGCGGCATTTGTGTTCAGCCTGGGCTCCCCAGCAGTGAGAACACCAAGAGCAACATCTTTTGCCACGCACAAAAACCAGGAGGAAGAACAACGCTGAGATGGTGCAACAACACATATGCACACAGCAAGACGGCACTTTCAAGCCTTGTTTCTCAGCCAGACAAACTGGTTTGCCCCCAGAGCTTGTGGCACTGTCCTCCAGCGCCATAGCTGTTAACTTTTTGAGCAGATAAGGGCCATCCAAACGAGACCAATCCAGCAAGAATTGTTCTGGTATCACAGAATCGCAGAATGGTAGGGGTTGGGAGGGACCTCTGGAGATCATCTAGTCCAACCCTCCTGCAAGATTAGGTATACCTAGAGCAGGTTGCACAGGACAGCGTCCAGGTGGGTTTGGAATGTCTACAGAGTGGGAGACTACACAACCTCTCTGGGCAGCCTGTGCCACTGCTCTGCCACCCTCACAGGAAAGAAGTCCCTCCTCATGTTGAGATGGAACTTCCTATGTTCAAGTTTGTGCCCATTACCTCTTCTCCTGTCACTGGGCACCACTGAAAAAAGACTGTTCCCATCCTCCTGGCACCCGCCCTTTAAGTATTGATAGCATTGATAAGATCCCCCCTCAGTCTTCTTTCCTTTAGACTAAAAAGCCCCAAGTTCCTCAGCCTTTCCTCATAAGAGAGATGCTCCAGTCCCATCATTATCTTTGTAGCCCTCCACTGGACCGTCTCCAGCAGTTCCCTGTCCTTCTTGACCTGGGGAGCCCAGAACTGGACAAACACTCCAGATGTGTCCTCCCCAGGGCAGAGCAGAGGGGGAGGATGACCTCCCTCGCCCTGCTGATCACACTCTTCTTGATGCCCCCCAGGATGCCATTGGCCTTCTTGGCCGCCAGGGCACATTGCTGGCTCATGGGCCTGTTGTCCCCCAGGACTCCCAGGTCCCTTTCCACAGAGCTGCTCTCCAGCAGGTCAGCCCCTAGCCTGTACCGGTGCATGGGGTTATTCCTCCCCAGGTGCAGGACCCTACACTTGCCCTTGTTGAACTTCATGAGGTTCCTCTCCGCCCAACTCTCCAGCCTGTCCAGATCACACTGTATGGCGGCACAGCCCTCCGGAGTGTCAGCCACCCCTCCCAGTCTTGTGTACACTTTGTCCCCTCATCCAGGTCATTGATGAATATATTGAACAGGACTGGACCCAGTACTGACCCCTGAGGAGTACCACTTGTCACTGACCTCCAACTCGACTCTGTACCACTAACCACAACCCTCTGAGCTCTATTTGTCAGCCACTGCTCAATCCACCCATCCCACTGTCCACTCATCTAGCCCACACTTCCAAAACTTCCCTGTGAGGATGATGTGGGAGATGGTGTCGAAAACCTTGCTGAAGTCAATGTAGACAACATCCACTGCCCTCCCCTCATCCACTCATCCAGTCACACCATCGTAGAAGGCTATCACATTAGTCAGACATGACTTCCCCTTGGTGAATCCATGTTGACTACTACTGATAACCTTTTCCTCCAGATGCTTTGAGTATGAACCCAGCTCATCATTCAGAAAAGCACGAAGGCTTGGTAGCAAGGTACTTGTAGAACCTTTGCATTCAGGAAATGCACCAGTGCCTCAGATTAGCCAGAAGCGAAGTGATTTGTCCACAATCAGTGGCAGCACCAGCACCTCCTGCATCCCAGGGCTTCTGCCTCAAGTATGCTGCCCCATCAGCAGCATGCACTGCTCACAGTTGGTTTCACACTCTCTCCCTGGCTTTTTGGATAGCTAAATGATATGGCATCGTTAATAATGACGCTGTCATCGCTAGGCAGAGATGCAGCTTTTAGAGCTGCATCTGGGGCTCTTCTGATGCCACAGAAAGCAAACCTATTTCCAGGATGCTCAGGGGCAGGTTGGAGGGACACCCCCCGTGCAGAAGGCAGGGACATGGCGTGCTTAGAGATCTGAAGAGAGATGGGGTGGGCACAGCCAGGAGAGGAGCATATTCAAAATAACATACTAAGCTAGTTAAACAATTAGTTTTCAAGTGTATTTTATAGTGTCCATGTGCAAGGTTATGCTCTCTCACTGAATGTGAGATACAAATATTCCTGGGTTGGTATGTCCCTGTGGGATGGCGGCTCTCAGCCCTACAGCAAGCACCTTGGGCACTGGTGGGAGGGAAAGGTGTCTTGGAAGCCTGGAGGGGAGATCCTGGCTGCTGAACTTGAAACACAGACTGCTCCCTCTGGAGGCCTCCAGGAGCAGCTATTTAGGTACTTCACCATGAGCACAGAGCTCAACACCTGAAACTGCGGTTGGAACAGCATGCCTGGAAGAGGCAGAAGGGATCCCACATGTAATTATTGCATGCGGAAGGGGTTGCAAAGCTATGCTGAAGTCAGGCTTAAAATGGCAAATCTCTGCCTTACATCTTTCCCTCCAAACACTGCGTTTAAATTCCGTGTGTGCTGGATACGACCCCTCTTTTTTGGTTTGGCACCGGTAACCCAGCCCAGAGCAACTGGAGATGGATTTGTGCTGGGGCAGCTTGTGGCAATAAGGGTGGAGGCACTTACCGGCGCTAAGTGTGGTGTATTTGTAGGGGTCTGATAGGAAGTGGGGCAGGGTGACCAGGAACGCTCCCAGCGCCAGCAGCAGCCCCCCCACACCGATCACCCGCGGGCGGTGAACTCGGCTGCCAAAGTAGCTGACAAAGATGATGAGCACCACGTTGCCGATCTGGAAAGAGCACAGTGAAAGGGGAAGAACATTAGAAGACGTCATGGAGGAAGTCAAGACCCTGTCACTGGTCCCTCATGACTGTGTCAGGGTGGGTGGAGAGCTCTCTTTCCAGCTGGTACTTGACCCCTACAAGAGCAGGAATGGGACAGCCCTTCACCCTGCATATGCACAGCTAGTTGGTGCTCCCTTCTCATCAAATGCCAGCAGGCCAAGCCCTTGGCTTCTGTCACCTATGAGCATCCCTTGTTGTCATGGACGACTTCACAACCTCCCTTCCCTCCCATGAGTCTAAAGAGACACAAGCACGGCTACAAAGTCCAACTCATTGCAAATGTTTGTGACTCCGGACATTTGCAACTGCAGATATGATCAGCTAAAAAGATATGAAAAGATGCAGCTTACTTGGGCAAATAGTTGAACACCATAAAATTACAATTACATGGGCTTTGACAGCTTGGGACAAGCTAAACACTATTTTAACCTCGGCATGTATGGCTAAGAATACTTTTTATTTATGTCTACATGGGCTCCCTTGTTTGTCGCTCTGTGGTTTCTGTTCTTGGAATTGCTGCAGCCATCAATGCAAAAAAGATTGTGGTCCTGGACAGGCAGGGGAGCTCACACAGAACTTGAGTAAAGCACAGAAATCTCTCTCATAAAGCAGAGAAATAAAGATGTATCTGTTGTCTGTAAGCTGTTATTCTTTAACAGCATGGCATATCATAGAATCACAGAATTAGGTTGGAAGGGACCTTGAAGATCATCTAGTTCCACCCCTCCCCCTGCCACTAGACCAGGTTGCTCCAAGCCCCATCCAGCCTGGCCTTGAACACCTCCAGGGATGGGGCAGCCACAGCTTCTCCGGGCAACCTGGGCCAGGGGCTCACCACCCTCACAGTCAAGAATTTCTCCCTGATATCTAATCTAAATTTCCCTTCTTCCAGTTTGAAGCCATTCCCCCTCATCCTATCACTCCATGCCCTTGTAAAGTCCCTCCCCAGCTCTCCTGTAGCCCCCTTCAGATACTGGAAGGCTGCTCTAAAGTCTCCCTGGAGCCTTCTTTTCTCCAGGCTGAACACCCCCAACTCTCTCAGCCTGTCCTCCCAGCAGAGGGGCTCCAGCCCTCAGAACATCTTTGTGGCTCTCCTGTGGACCCACTCCAACAGGTCCATGTCTTTCCTGTGTTGGGGGCTCCAGAGCTGGATGCAGTCAGTACTCCACACCCTATTCCAATCCTTTTCCCTTTACACTCTTGCAGTAACAGACTGCCCCACATGATTTTTGCTTTGATATTACTTCTCCAGGCATTAATTCTCATAAGTATGTCTTCTGGTATTATCCACCTCATGGGAGCACATGGGTTACAGCTTTGAGATACTCTGCAGGGCTTAACTATGTCCGTTCATCATTACCAACATCACAACTGTCCTTACTGGGTGTCTTTCTTTGCATGGTTTGGACCTAGTCACAATCAGCGGGAAGCCCTTCACTGGTCTCAATTGGCTTTGAACCAGCCTTTTTAACCCCAGGTGTAGGTGCTGGTTGAGGTAAGACCCAGGCATCTATTTCCCCAAGGACCCTGGGAGGATTCCCAGTGCCCAGCCTCTTGGTGGAGGATCCCATGCGAGAAGACCAGCTGTATGCAAGGTGGGCTGCCACCAAGCATTTCTTTGTCTGTGCCATCAAAAGAAAGTCTCTGCCAGCAGGTCTTTTCCTAGTTGGCCTTGAAGAGCTACCAGAAAAGATACAACTCATGACAACTTGTGAACTAGAAAACTTATTCCAGAGGAGTAAGTGATTAGAAAGTGCTTGTGAGAAAATCCTCGGCCAGCTAAGCAATATGCCAGTGAAAGTCAGTCCCTTGCCAGAGGGCCACCAGGAGCTGGGAGCACTGGAGACAAGGTCTAAATCTTGGAGACACTGCTGGCTGGGGTCTCCTCTTAGAGAGAGCTTGGAATGACTCAGGCCAGGATCATTCCTGACGCCAATAAGAAACTTATGAAAATGGATACTTTTACTGGAAATCTCTCACAGAGCTCTAGTCGTGTGGACACTACTCGTAATAAAATGCTCATCTCACAAAGGCTGTTAAGAACTGTGATCAACAGAGAAGAATCACATTGCATGTTTCCTGTCTCCCAATCATGTCTCTGCTGGAGACATATGGCACCCCAGGGGGGGAGTCATCTCCTCTGAAGCAACCTGTTTTCTGCCGCTGCCCTCCAAGGCCACGTCCTCACCACATAACCTCTATGTTCAACCTCCTGGCATGTGGTAGAGCAGAAGTGAAGTGTGAAGAGGTGTTCAGGTGCACAGCAACAGCTGCTTCATCCAGCACACGTAGGCATGGCCAAGGAAGCACTGGGTGTGAACAAAGCTGAGACCCTATTCTGGGGAGGTTTCCCCGCCCCATGTTCTGGCCACCCCTCCAGGCCCCCACACAAGCGTCTCACCCAGTTACCTCGTGCAAGCTGGAGATGAAACCCGAAGAGAGACTGGAGAGCCCAAAGCGCTTCTCAATGGTGGTGAGGCTGCTCTTGAAGTTGGCGCTGTAGAGGAGCTGGGAGAGCTGGAGAAGCCCGTGGCACAGCACAAACACCTGTGGGCAAAAAACGTGCCATCCCAGTTAGTGCCCTCCCTGCTGATATGTAACTGCTGGAGATCATGTCCCATGCCAGGGATTTGAGTCATATGCACACAGACTCAAGCTGGCCAACACAGCTGCACCTCTGACACGCAACAGATCTACTGAAGGGCTCAGTGATGGATCCCTGATTAACTTAGCTTTGCAAAATGAGTGATGTGCTGTTCAGAAGAGAGGACAAGGAACTCTGGTTTTATCTTTTCTCTGCTTTACTGTTAATATCATTCATTGGTATTTGCACTGCTGCAACCCTCATGCAACCCTCAAGAGCAACCCTCCAACCCGAGGAGGACCCGTTGCACTGGGAGTTTTACGATGATGAAACGAGACAGGCCTGACTTTGCACAGACTCACTGGGTGCTCCTGAGACCATGTGAGAGCCAACCCCACAGCTGCCCTGCCGCAGCCGAAAGGGAACCCTGCTGGTTTAGACCACCTGAGATCCAGTACTTCCAGTCGGCTCCTTGGATTCACTCGGCTGTAAAGCCAATTCATGCAACCTGCTCCAAGGGGCGTTGCAAGAAAAAGTTGAAAAAGGGCTTTAAAAGCCCCGGAGGGAAAGGATGAAACATGCACAACGTAGTCCCACTACTGGAAGACCTCTGTAGTATTCTAAAAACAGCATCTTTCCCTTGAGCCAGGCTGTGAGCTGAGCCAGAAACTGAGCTGAATGGAGGCAGGGCTTGCCGGGAGCAGAGGAGGGAATACAGAGAGTTTACAGGGCAGGGCAGAAGCGTGGTCGAAAGAGCCCGGGTGGCCTGGGAGAGGAAAACGCTCTCAGCCGGGAATGCAAGAGGCAGCCCGCGAGTGTCTTTTGATCTATATTTAGTCAGAACAGTTTTCCTTTATTTTTCTTGGAATGGAATGCATCTGTACGGTGCCAGAAGTATTTTAAAATAATTTAAAAAAATGGGAAAAGCTCTTTTTATTTAAATGCACGGGAAATCAAATATTTGCTGAATACCGGAAGCGTGTCCCACAAAGATAACGGCAGGAAGTCCTAGATGATGAATGGGGGATCAAAGGTATTGCAGAGCTGACAAATTCCTTATGTCCTTGGCTAGGAGAGCAGCAATACTCATTATTAGTATTTATTTGAAATGGCAGTAGCACCCAGAAGCCCTGACCCTGTGAAAAAAAAAAACAACCCACCAACAGAAAAAGAATGAAATTGTCCACCCGACACGGAGGATGCAAATGCCGTAGGTGAGTGGAGTGGCTTTTTGGGGAGCAGAGGAGGACGCAGAGCCAGGTCCAGCAACTGCAAGAGAATTTGGATAGGAGAAGATGGGGAAGAAGATGGCTTCTTGGGAAGCTTCTCCTGTGAGGGGAGACAGCAGCAGCCAGAAGAGGCAGCTGGGTATCTAAAAGCGTAAGAGATGGGAGAGATGATGACAGACAGCGGGAGAGGAAAGGATGGAGATGAAGGGGAAAATGGAGTCCTGGCAGTGTGAGGGCAGGCTGGGAACAACCTGGAGACCACAGAAAGGTAGAAGGAGAAAGGTGGACACCAAAAAAAGAGGGAAGAAGGGTGACAGGGACACGCTGCCATCGTGAACTCCCCAGCCACACCTTGGAGGGGTGTCAGCAGGCAGGCTAGCATCAGGCAGGCATTTGCCACCACGGTAGCTGAGCAGGAGAGGACAAAGTCCCAGGCTGGGACTTTGCCCCGACAAAAAAAGCTGCAGAGCAACGACGTGGGGTGTAACGTGGGAAACCCTTCCAGACAGGGACAAAGTGGAAGTGAAACATCTGAAAGTAAACTCTTGAAGCAGGATGACCTCTACGCCTTCCAGCTATCAACTCCTACATTCAAAAACCCATCCCAGCACATGGTCCTGCGGGATCCTGCTGGATCCACCACCTTCCCCAGTCCTGACCTGGGATCACCGTGCAGTTAGTCAAGCCAGGCTGGTCTGGAGCAGAGAGGTGACTCCTGAGAGGATGAGAAATGGAGAGGGGATCTTGTTGCCAGAGAACATTCATTTTTGTTCCTGCAGCTCTGGCCAGAGCCCATTGAAGTCATTCGGATAAGGAAGCTCTGGCGAAACAGCGGAGGGCCGGGACCGCCTGAGATGTGGAGCAGCTGGAGGGAGAGCTCTCCTGGTGCGAGGCGTTAGCCCAAGAAGCAAAGCTGTTTACCAACGGGGAGGGAAGAGGGTGGATCACCAAGGCTGAATTTAGCGCAGCAAATGTCAGCCTGATCCCAGGGCAGACGGGGAGATGAGAAGTGCTGGGGAGAGAGAGGATGCTGGCAGGGAGGGAGGATGAGGAGAAGAGGCAGCCTGACTCCCCGAAATGCTGGGGTTGGCAAGAAATGGGGAAATGGTAGAGGCATGGAAGGACCATGGGGAACCAGCCCTGGCTGTGCTTCCCAAGAGGATGGAGAAGAAGAGACGAGAGGGACAAGCTGTGGTCAGAGAGGGCGGGCAGGAAAAGGCAGAGCTGGCAGGAGGTGGCCTGAGATGGGTTTAGGCATTGGGAATAACCCAGGGATGGATGAAACGGGGCCGTGGATCCCCACATGCCTGGGAGCAAGCTGGGGCTACCTGCCGGGAGGGAAGGAAAGGTGGGACAAATGCAGCTGGAGAGCACCAACGAGGGGAGAGAAAGACTTTGGGGTGTGACTGCTCCCCCCCTCCCTGCCCACGAGACCTTCTAATCTGGCTCCTGCAAGCAGGGTTAGCAGGGAAGGCAGAAGAACAGGAGGGATGGTCTGGGGACCAGATCCCACCCCGCACTGCTACCACACATCAGCCTCAGCCCCTGGATGCGGAGAGCCCGGAGGATGGGAGGGG
>VZSZ01009840.1:126021-142241 GCA_013398815.1 Ibidorhyncha struthersii | reverse complement strand
CACACACACATACAAAATCATCCCCACATTTCCTTCAGAGTGCCGGAGCGATCCTGACTGCAGGCTGTTTATACAAGACACTTGACTCCTTTCCAAGGTGCACTTGGTTTAAAAGGGAAGCGAACGCCTAGGGGAAGGTCCCTCAGAGCCACACTGCTCCCCCCACCCCAAGTTGGTGGGGACTAGCACCTCCTGGGACGATGATTTTTTTGTAAGGAAGAGAAACCCACCCTGCTGCAGGGAAGAGAGAGGACTGGTCCCTCCATGCTCTGGACAACACTTCTCAGGTTCAATGCAGGGAGCTGGGAGCTATTCGGTCAATCCCAACCCAAACCTCCTTTAGAGGAGATGTGTTCAATACTCGACCCGGAGGGCTGGTGGCGGGAGCAGGCTGGGCTTCAGGCAGCCCCCAGGCATGAGGATGCAGCAGCAAGGCTGAGATCCCATACTGGCACTAAGATGCGAGGTATGGGAGACATACTCCGCTCCTGGGAGATGTCCGACACAACATTTCATCCCTTGCAGCCACCTCAGAATTATAGAATGGTTTGGGTTGGAAGGGACCTAAAGACCACCCAGTTCCAACCCCCCCGCCCTGGGCAGGGACACCTCCCACCAGCCAAGGTTGCTCCAAGCCCTGTCCAACCTGGCCTTGAACACCTCCAGGGATGGGGCAGCCACAGCTTCTCTGGGCAACCTGGGCCAGGGGCTCACCACCCTCACAGTCAAGAATTTCTCCCTGATATCTAATCTAAATTTCCCCTCTTCCAGTTTGAAGCCATTCCCCCTCATCCTATCACTCCATGCCCTTGTAAAAAGTCCCTCCCCAGCTCTCCTGTAGCCCACTTCAGATATTGGAAAGCTGCTCTAAGGTCTGCCCGGAGCCTTCTTTTCTCCAGGCTGAACACCCCCAACTCTGTCAGCCTGTCCTCACAGACGTGGGCTCCAGCCCCTCACAGCATCTCTGTGGCCTCCTCTGGCCCTGCTCCAACTGGTCCATGCCCTTCTGATGTTGAGGGCTCCAGAGAAGACCTGCTTGCAGCCTTTTCCACTTCCCTGAAGCTCACAGGGAATAAAATAAGGCTCTGGGAGGAGAGAGAGTGCCTCTCAGCCTCTTGCTGAGCCCATAAAGCAGCCAAGGATGAGGAAGCCAGAGCCAGGGGGTAAACCTGTCCTTGAGGTGGGTCCTTTCAGGGTTGGAAGCTTTTAAGGTCAGAAAGAGGTTGCTGCTCCCGGGGCTGGACGCATGCACTGGGAGCAGGCAGTGTTGCAGGCAGTGCCCCACATGTCATACTGGGTCTGCCAAGCTGTAATTCCCTTATCTCACGGCTCTCTCTTTCCACATTGCTTAGGTAAGATAATGCACTGTCAACACTGTCACTGGCCTCAACAAAGAGCTACCTGAAGGTACACAGGGACTGGACTTTAGAAAAGCCCGTTATGAAAGGTGGCCTGTTTCGTAAGAGGGTTTTTTTGGAGGCAGGGTAGGAGAGCATCCTTTGGTCACCAAAGCAGCCAATAAAATGCTTGGCAAGTTGGGTTAAATAAGAAAAAAAAACCAAGCAAACATGAAGTACTTGATAACCCCAGCCTGCAGTGTTGGCCACGGGTCAGAGTCAAGGCCAGCTAGCAAAATTCATATTTCTTGTTATTTCAAAGGAGTGAACTGCCTCTGTGGAGCCTCCAGGATCCAGGAGGCTCCTCCAGGATCCAGGGAGACTCCTCCAGGTGGGACCTTGGCTCTGCTCTGCAGGGACCAGGTGTTTGGGAATATGCTGCTATGTGCATCATGGCCACCGCCCCTTTCTCTCTGCCACCTGGAGAAGCGAGTTAAGGGTTAATTCTCTGCTCTGCTTCCACAGCTTCACACTCTGGTAGCAGCAATCACATCCAAAGTCATCCCTCACCTTGGTTTTCAGTGTCTTCACCTTGGCAGCCCTGCCTGGAGGTAGAGAAGGTGGAAGTTGTGATGGTGCAGCCCACCCAGTGAGGAGAGAGCATTGGCAGCTGCCGGCTCCAGCTCTCACATGCACGCACCGGTGCTAAGCTCCGTGCCCAACAGCCTTCCCACGGCAGCGCTGCTAGCAGTGTGGATGGAAAGATCCAGGGCGTAATTCATTAGATGGATGCAAGAACTGCCTGGGGAGCTGTAAAGAGGAGTGGAGAACCTCACAGAACCTACCAAACTGCTCCCAGCTGACTGATGACACCGAGGTAGGACCTGACCAAGAGCAGTCATTGCAGGAAGGCGCAAAATGAATCTGGCTGGAGTAAATGTTTGGAAAGGCCTAGGAGTAAGGATGCTCTGTTAGCTCTTTCTCTCCACATAGTACTATTAGAGTTGCATTTTGGGCTCCAGAGGGACAAAGGAAAACTGTTTGACCTTAGTGGAAAGTCATGACTCCAACCTGCCCAGCTCTGAAGGCTTCTTCCACTTTGCTCTCCTGAGCTTCCACGGAGAGGACAAAAGAAAAGGGGAGGGAGGAACTTTAGGGAAGAATAAGAATATCCCCCAAATTATAATAGTTGGGGAGAAGACAGGCTGTTTACTTTAGAGCTTGTATGTGCTCAACACTCACTACACTAAGAGATCCTCCTGCAGTAGGACGGCTGAGATCACTCAGTTCCAAAGAAATGCATCAGTTGGAAATGAAAAGTATACGGACGTGTGTGGGGAAATATGTCCCTCCTTGGCATCTCTTTCTCTTTCTTGCAGGCAGCTGCGTAGAATTATAGATCAAAACACACCGCAAAAGATGAAGAAAAAAGTAAAAAAAAAGCAACATTTCCAGAGAAGGAACTAAATACCCTGCCACATAGCATGTCCCTGAGCAGAAAATCTCTGAGCCTCAAGCATGGCAGAAGTTGGCTCCTAAATTTTATTCCTACTGCAAAAAAAAACCAATTTAAATCTAATAAAAATTTGAATGGTGAGTGATTGTCTGAAGCACGCTGCTGCCAGGTTATTAGTTGCAATGATGACTGCTGCCAAGTAATCCACACTTTACAACCCCCAATTGTCAACTGCAAAGACAATGTTTGCTCTTTTTGCAACAAGTGTACACACAGGATTTCCCCGCACCGTATCCCGACGTCTGTGCAAGCCCTGCTTTGCTCAGTTGCTGGAGAGGAAGCGCTCCCAGGGACATAAAACCTTGTCCCTGCCTTTACGTGCAGGTGGGCATTGCAGATGTCAGAAAAAAAACAGGAGGTTTTTGGCCACGGAGGGTTGCTGAGACCAGAACCTCAGCGGGCGAGGTGTGAGGATTTGCTGCTTCCCAAGCTGCTGCTGCTGAGAAAATTCTTTGGCTTGCAAAATATGGTGCGTATTGTTAAGCAGCCGTCTGTTTTCCTGCAACCAGCACAGGTAAGTTGTGTGGCTGGGGCTTCGCTCTTCCATTTTTTCTGAAGGTCTCTTTTTTTTACGGTGTGTGAGGATCCGACCATGATTTCCTTGAAGGTAGCTTCAGCTTGGCTTTGTTTTCCCTGACCCACAAGCGTATGTAAACACTCTTCTTGCACGCCCACAGCCGGGGCCATGCCTCGTGCTCCCTATCAGCAACACTCCTCTCCCATTTTGCTTATGATAATCTTATCTCCACTGACCACTCCTTGGTTGTGTTTGGGCACTGAATCACCTCACCCCTCATAAAATTATCTTGTTTCATGTCTCCTAGACCTTGATCCCACTAAACTTTCCAACCTGCTTTACCCTCTGGCTCTTCCCCATCTTTTTCCTTACCCTGCTGCTGGTGATATTGGTGAAGGTGAGGCGGTTCTTCCCGTTTGAAACCTGATCCCACCAAACCCAGACATAAACACGGTGTTGGATCCATCCAAACTCAACCTTTGCTTTCTGATGCCAGCACCATCACCATCAATGCTGGAAAACCCCAGTCACAGCGCAACCTTCTCCCCGTGCCACCCCACTTGTCCTTAAGGACCCAGCTTGCTGCTTTGCTACAAATGCTGATCCAGTTCGCCGTCTCCCCTTGCACAGTGCCCAGTATTGGGATATTCTTTGGTTTTCTTCCTTAAACCAATGGCCCTAATGAACAATGACTTTCTCCTCTTGGTGGTTCCCTCTCCAAACCCACAGTCATGCTGTCTTCAGACCAATGACCCGACAAATCTCCTAGTCTTACTAACAGCTAAATAAAGCAATTCATAATCTTTTCCAACAGGATATGAGAGCGCAACTTCTACATCTCCAGGCTTCTGAAATATACTCCGCTCAGCAAATTCCTTTAGTTCCCTTAAAGGAAGGGACAAAAAACTTGCCCTGATGCTCTTGGGACCTCAGACCCCAAGGCAAGGCTCCCGTTTCTTCTGCAGAAGGCATCCAGCCTCTCCAGGGAGGGGAGAGCTCCCCGCTCCTGGCTGTTGCACCCTACATGCCCCCAACATCTTCACCCTGGGATGCTCTAAAGCCTTATCACACCCTGAGAGCCCACAGTCTCCTCCTGACGTTGCTGTCCCCTCTCCTACGCTCTTCGATACCATCCCTCTCACTGCCCCAGTGTAGCACCCAATTTAAATCTGCCCCTAAGGCTTTTAAATCTCCCCCCCTGGACTCTCTCCAGCTGACATAATTGCCAATAATTCCCTGTTATCCTCTGGCTTCCCTTTCCATGCCAGGTGGTCCGCAGGGTAAAAGTCCCCACCCCTGCCTGCGCTCCCAACCATTTCCCGCTGCTCCCCTGTGCTCTCCAGTGAACCGGCTTCCAGCTGAAACCAGTCCAACTCAGCTAACTAACAAGATATTTATAAAGTTCTCCTCCTTGTTGTGCTTCTGGGGATCCAGATCAAGCAATCAGCTATCAATTAAAATAGCACAAATCCACAAAAGAGACAATAAAGGTGAAGAAGCCAAAACATTTGAGGCACTGCAGCGATAACACATTTGAAATAATCTTTTTTCAGTGGCTGTCTGGAAGGGCAAGATGGGCACGGACATGATGACTGGAGTCAACGGTTAGGAGTCTGGACTGCGGGGCATCAATGGGGTTCATGGCCATGCTTGGGTATCAAAAAGACCAACCATCCACTTCTCCTCCACCTTTCAAACCTGTTTTGTTCCTTTAGGCAGTGAGGTCCTTGGTGTCCCCAGTGCCACCAGGTGCTGGCATCCACCTGAAGCTTGGCTTCATCCTGCATCCCATCCCTCACGGGAGGTGTCCCTGCCTATGGCAGGGGTTGGAACTAGATGATCTTCAAGGTCCCTTCCAACCTAAACCGTTCTATGATTCTATGATTTGCCAAGCAGAGCAACCACCACCTCCAAGTGCCAGTCAGCACAATCCTGTGAACTTCAACTTCTGGTGAACTTCAAAGCAGGGGCTGTCCTTGTTCATCACCCATCTCCACCGCCGCTGTGGGATTACTGAGATGCCTGAGGCTTCTTGCAGGGGACCATGTTCAGCAGCCACCTCCCCGCTCCAAAGACTGAAGGCCTTTTGCATTTGCCTTTCTCTCTTCAAGGTGATTCAAGACAAATAGCCAACTTCTGGAGGGGTTCAAGCAACCTTGCCACATCTGAGAGGGCACTCAAAACCATAAGCACAATGACCAGGTTTATTCCAGGTACGAGATCACAGAATCATAGACTAGTTTGGATTGGAAGGAACCTTTAAAGGCCGTCTAGTCCAACCTCCCCTGCCATGAGCGGGGACATCTTCAACTAGATCAAGTTGCTCAGAGCCCCGTCCAACCTGACCTTGACTGTTTCCAGGGATAAGGTACAGATAGGCAACACGCTGCCAGCTGAGCCAAGTGGTGCCCTGAAATAGCAGTGTAGGCAGTGCCTTGGTGCCGTCCGCTGTAATTGCAGTATTAGCTACAGCCATTAATACCCACATATAACCGGGAGTAACTTCCACAGCAGCAACAAGGAACTGTCACCAGCCACGTTCCCGCAGGGTACAGAGATCAGCTGTAAATGCCTCCTGTCTCTGAGCACAGATATGAGCCAGCAGCCACAACCACGGCTCCTGCTTCTGCACCGGTCCTTCTGCATCCCCAGCAGCGCCTCCATACCATCCATCCCCAGAGCTGCCATCCCATCCCGCTCTTCAAATCCCTGCAGAACCATTGAAACTACCGCTTCCCCCCAGGACTTTTTCCTCTCTGATGCCCATCCCCAGTACCATCACGCTTCCCACCTCCAAACATCAGCGGTAGTGAGGTCAGTGCCAAAAACCACCCTGAGAGCGATGGGAACTGGTGCAGGGAGGCAGTGGTCCCCGTTGCAGAGAACACGGAGGAGAAAGATGGTTTGCACGGAAACATAATTAGGTATTTTTAGCCCCAGCCCTGCAAAAGGCACTCTGAAAATGATCCTGGCATGTGAGCCTCAGGGAATAAATATGAATTTCATGATTAGGACTTGGAGTCTGCTACAACTAGGGGATTTTATTGTGTTGGAAATACTGTCCCGGACAGAAACTGCCATCGCTTTTAAGAGGACGCAGCTTCTCATTAATTTAAACCCCTTTATAGTACCTCTGTCTTTGTGGGATGATGCCAGCAGCTTCCCACACAATTAGGTGCTGGATGAAAACTTTATATAACATGTTATTCACTGCACCAAGGGCTTCTTATGTAAACAAGAGCTACAAAGCGATATAAACTGAGATGCTCACTGTACACCTTGCCCTCTGACGACCCATTCACAACAAAACAACTTTCCCAAGCCTGGAAATTCAGTTGTGATGCTTTGGTTTTCAACTAATTTGGGGGGGCTGAGAGGGTTAACAGCTGTGCACAAGCTACCGCTTTCCTACCTTGAAGCAGTTAATTTTTTCTAATGTATATATATTATTCTTAACAGAAACGTCACAGCACAGAAAGAGTAAACAGGTCAGGAAAGGGTGGGGGATGGCATCACCAGTCAATTTATACACATCTGCTCTTAAAGGCAAGAATTTTTCTCCAGGGGATGGGTGTCCTGACCCCCCACCATCCAGATGGTGTATGTCTATCACCCATCTGATGCCAACAAGCATGTTTTGATAGAGCTCAAACAGCTCCTTAATGTGCTTCTGCGGTACCAGTGTCGGGCTGTGCTGTTCCTCTTGATTTAGCAAAAACCTGCTGTTTTTTTTTAAAAAAAAAAGCCCCAAAGTGCTTTTTTTCAGGCGCTGATTTTCCCCTAGTGCAGCTGTATTTGCACCAGCCGGGACAGGAGGGACGTGGGGGTCTCTGGAGGCATCTCCTGCTTGGGGTGAGGGGGTCACTTTGTGTACGTTCCCATGCAGGGTTGCCACACCGGGTGCTGTGGCACCGTCTCTCCCTCCGAAATCACCTCTGAGGACACCGCAAGATGGGTTCGGTGGTGGGTGCCTGGCTAGTCTGGGGAGCTCCAGGCTCCTTGCTTATGTTGAAATTAAGACCAGCCGCTGGGCGATTCGAGCAGCGATGGGTGCAGGCAGACAGCCAGGCACCTCTCGGCGCTGCCAGAACTCCTGCCGCCGGCGAAGAAAAAAACCCCAAACCTCCATTTCATCTGCCCTCGGCCAAATACCCCTAGGAGGTGCCAGACACAGCCCTGACCAAGCGCCCTGGGGCGTGCGGGGTGCAGAGCACCCAGCCTGACTCCCTCGGCTGCCTTATGGGATGTAGAAACACAATTATATTTGTTGGGGCTTTTTTTTTTTTTAACCCTAAAGTTTGACATCCTGAAAAAGTCATCGCGTTTGGCAACGTTTTTTCAGTTCCAGGATGTTTTTGCATCCTCCCCTGTAAGCATTAGCTGCAAGAAGAGCTCTGTTTTGGGGTGATTTTACTCACCCCGAGGCACGGTGATTACTGGAGCAGCCTGGAGGGGGTTAGGGCCACCTTTTGCACCTCTGCCAGAGGAGGGGTCAGGTCACCAGTCCCCTCCAGAGGCACGTCACAGCAGCCCAAAAGCAGTGCTAAATTACTCAGGGGAATCTCAAGCTGTTCCTCCTGGACCTCACAGCCAAAAAGGGCCACCAAGTCACTTGCTGGAATAGCCCAGCCCAGGCAGTGGGGACCATCAGGTATGTAGGGTTGGAAGACTTAATCTGAGATGATGTCCCCAGCCCTGGGACCCCCCCACCATATCACCTGTTGACCTCAGCAAGCCCAAAGCTTTGCTGCTCACCCCGAGGAGCAGCTTTGTCGGGAACAGCCCCACAGCATCCCCACAGAGATGTCACGGCCCTGTGATCCGGTGAAACTTTCGCTGTCCAGAAACCAACCCCAAGAGCCCAAAGAGGAGGGGGCAGTGCCGTCCCTCATGCAAGGTGAGGAAAGATGGGTGGCAAAATAAAACCCAAACCCACCCTGAACTGCGATGCCCCCCCTACCCATGGCTGCACCCTCCTGAAAACACGCCTAGCTGGGAAAGCACTGACAAACCTTTCCTTGCAGTGCTGCTATCGGCCCAAAACCACGTGCTGATAGTCAATAACACCAGTGGGAAATCACACCCCAGCCCCCCGTGCGACCGGCAGATGCGGCACAAGGGGGTCCTGCCAGCTGGCCCCCGGCATGGCAGCCCCTCTCATGCACCCAAAGCCGCTCTTGCACATGGGCAGGTGCTGTCGGGAGCCGTCGTGCCCCAAAACTGCACCCAGATGCCAACATGCGGAGGTGCTGCCAAGCGAGGCACAAAAATCACCCCCCCACGCACACAGGGAAATCCTGGCGAAGGCAGGCGGGATGTCCTGGGGACGGGAAGCAGCATGTGCAGCAGCCTCAGGGCTCATCCCAAAATGGGCCAAACTGTGCTGCACGTGGGGAAAAAAAAAAACAACGATGGGGTGAGGAGTGAGGAGTGGTGTAAAAGCGCGATGGTTAGCAGGGTTTGAAAGGCGACAGGTCAGCCAGGGTTTTCTCACGCAGGCAGTGAGCTCAGGAGCCCGAAGCTCAGGCAAGGACCGGCTTTAAGATGACAGCTCTCGCCTCGCTAATTGGAGCAGGTGAGTAACCGGGCAGCCAACGCCACAAAACCCACTTTGACCCGCCGAGATTTTGCTTCTGTCACTCCAAATGCCCTCCTCACCGAGTTTTTTAAAGCAAGTCAGTGTTGTTATAGGGCAGTGTTTTCCTTTCGCACCAGGATGTGGTTAATCATTCCCTAAGCAGCAGCACACTGTGTACCGGATGCCGGGGGTAAGATCCACAGCCCACGGAGAGCTGCCCACGCCGTGTCCACGGGGAGTAACACCCATGTGCCGTGGAGGGTACCACTCCGAAACCCATCAAGGTCCCCCCCACCCCTTCCCGTACGCTGAGCAGGACAGACCTCAGCAGCGTTATCCAGGACTGCCCCAAGGAGCTGACGTTCAAATTCTGCATCTTAGCAAACACCTTTCATTTTACTGGCGGTTTGTACTGGGGATGTGGGGGACGCGTGGGATGGGTTGGGGTCATTCTCCATGTGAGCATCCTCCTCCCTCCCCGCTGGGGAAACGGCACATCCCTGCCCGGCACTGCTCCATACCTTGATGTTGCAGAAGATACTCCGGGAGCAGGTGCCGGACCTTTTGGGGATGTCGACCAGGGATTTGCCGGCTTCAGGGTGGACTCCCATCGTGGGGGCTTCCCGGGGAGCCCCGAAGAGCTGGGCTGCACGCAGGCTCCTGTCCCTCTCCGGCCTGTCCCACCACTGGCAGCGTGCACGGTCTGCGCCGAAAACCCTCCAAGCCCGTAAGTGAGGCAGGCAGCGTGAGCGCAAAGTTTTTATAAGTCTGCTCTCCGGAGTGATGATGAAACCCTTTCTCCTCCCTCTTTTGCTTCGTGCGCCGAGGGAACTTTAAAGTCGCAGGAAGCTAACGCCAGCGTGTAAGGGAGCAGGTGGGAGTGAGGGCTCGCTGAGCCCCGGCCAGTTTGGGGACGGCGACTGCGGCGGTGGGACGATGCTTGCCCACCCCTGGGGGGACACCCCGCACCCCTCTGTTGTGCTTTCCGCCGAGGCTGCAGGACGTGGCTGGACTGGCAGCACAGCCTTCCTGCAAGGAAAGTGACGGGAGGGTTTTAATTCAAGTCCCCCAGAAGGGGCGAGAGGAAGGGGAGGCACCGGTCAGCAAACCGAGATTTGGCTCGGGGGTGGCAGGAGGGGGGGGAAATTGGGTGGCCAGATGGAGAAATCCCGTTACGAAAAAAAAAAATCTCCTGCTTTTCCCTTGCAGAGAAAACTGCATTTGTGAAGCTCCTGAGCACTGTTTTTGGGTTGTTTTTGTTTTTTTTTTTTTTACCAATACCTCTCCAGGGCTGTGTTTATGCAAAGCACTGATTTATTTTGCAGGATCCTCACAGGGAGGAAAAGTGTCAGAGGGAGAAGGGCAGGTTGATCCTGGCTGAGGGGAAGCCAGCTTCAAGTATTTTGTCAAAGTTATTGCTTTTCCTGACATAAAGCTGGGGGGTGGGGACCCCGTGGGAAATGGTGGAGCCCACCCTGGTGTGCCCTGAGCCTGGAGAAACCAAACCCCCAACTCCCTGACGGGTTTCCCCATGGGGAGGGCTGGTGGGTCCAAGGAGCTGAGCCCCACTCCGTGGGCGCCCACTGACACCCACACCCTGCCCAGGCACCCACTGTGGCCGCCGGCCACGAGAGGGTGCATTGCACCCGTGGGAGAGGCTCCCTGGGTGCTCCTTTCCTCCCACCTCAAAAAACTGTCCTGCAAGAGGACCCCCCCTGCCCAGGTCAGGCTCTTTGGGGTCTGGCACCAGTCCGACCAGGCATTAGGGCTTGAAAGCAGTGTGAAAATTAGCATCGTTACGATAAAAAAGAGCTAATTTTGGCTCTTGGCTGCCTGGTTTCCTAACCATGTCCCAGGGGCATCACCAGTATATCACTGGTGGCGAAAGAAGCTGCCTGTTCTCCCATCTCCCTTTTTCCACTCTCATCCCCAAATTTGCAAGATCTGGGGTCAAAACGCAATGTGAAGACACCCTTTCTTCCCCCTCCAGAGTTAGACGAGCACTTTTATCTGCCACTCAATGGCAAGAGACAAGAGTTTCAGCCTCATCGACAGCAAAGCTCAAGCAAGCCAACACCTCCTCTGCTCGTCTCCCATCCTCCCCGTGAGCCCGACGTGCCGCTGAGCTCATTTTTCAGGCAATGCCTGACCTGCTTGCTAACGGCCCTGTCTCTTCAGTTTATTCCGCAGCGACCCATGACGCTCGCTTTGTTTTAACAACCACTTCCACGCGCAGCAGCTGTTTTGGCCGCTAACTTCAGCTTTTCTGTACAAATTTGCCTCCGTGCAGTAAAACACCCCAGGGGAAGAGGCGTGATGGTCCTTGACAAGGCTGTGCCCTGCCTGGGAGCAGGCAGGATGGGTAGCGGGCGGAAAGACCCCCATCCCCAATGCTGTATCCCACAGATGAGGCTGGGAACTCCGTGCCGACAATAATTACTAACCCCTACAAGAGGAAGCAAAAGGCGGCGGTGAGTCAAAAGGGAATCAGGGCTTCTGGGAAACACCCCCGTGGGGCTGGACGTCACTGCCCCACAGGGATATGGGTCCTTAGTAGGAACTGACTGCATGTCCTGGCTGGCTAAGGAAGGGACAGAAGCTGGGGCAGCCTCTGATGTGCCCTGAACCAAAGGACCTGGCAGCACTGTTCTCCCCAGGTCTGGCCACCCCCCAACAAGCCCCTGCTCCCAGACACAGGGGGATGCCCCAGCGGCGTTGATTTGCTGGAAGGTAGGGAGAAATCATGCTGGCAACCCATGTTGCCATTGTGTTTCTCAATCTGCAGCTCTTGCAATGGGTTAAGGCAAGAAAACACCTGCTTCCCAGCCAGCTGTGAGCCACTTACAGTGCTGGGGACCTCCCCGCAGGGACGCACACCTTGCTTACCCATGCCACGCGGTGTCCTGGTCTACTGTCCCATGAATAAGCTTCCAATGAATGTTTTTCCCAAGTGAGGAGCATTGCCCAAGCCTTGGCAGCTTATCTAGCCGTAGGAAATAATACAATACAAGTGGACAAATCTGAATTTAAAAGCCCAGTCGTGGTGGTTTCAGTTATTAAAGGCTGCAGCAGCTCCACAAGGTTCCCCATGACCAGTGCAGGCACTTTGTCTTGCAGCAGAAGCAAAGGGCTATCCTGAGCAGGCTCTGTCCACCTAAATCGGACCATCAGAGAGCACTACTGACATGTCCCAAGCTTTTACCCCACTGGAAGAGAAATTCCAGCCCTTGGACACAAATTCAGTTCTCTTACATGTACATTGCTTTTAAATTACAGATCTTAGACAACAGATTGTGCAACAGGAGTAACAAAATGAGATGCACACAAGAAAATAGGACTTTTGCCTCTTTTTGAGGCTTCTCCCTGCATTTTCTTTTCCGCAGGGTTATAGCCTTGGCAAGGAACGCTTCGGCCTGCAGACGAGTGCACAGGAGGAAAGTGATTTATGGTGGTGCTGACAAAGGGAGGGGAGTTTGGTTTCGAGTTCTTCTCATCATGCTTTGTGAGGGTGATATGGTCAATGTTAAGTGCCTGGCAAGAAAGATCACACATCAGCGGGGTTTGGTTTGTTTTACACGGCTCCTGGGACCGCATTTCTTTCTCAGCCTTTGAAACAAATTCCTCCTACAGCAGTCATGCTCCCCTGGCCAAGACATTGGCTGGAAGGAGAAGACCTCTCTGCCGCTAACTGAGCAGGATTCAGGTACTTCAACCAGCAAAGCTGAATCAAGCTGCAGCTCTCCATATACGCCACCAACTGATCCTCTACCACACCACCTCCCCTCATCCAAAACAAGCCATCCGTTGAAACCTGCCCACCAGGCGTGTTTCCCATGGGCACACCAAACTTACATCGATGTAGCTATGCAGGAACTGAGGCAGGTCCCTCTTTGCTACCAGGGGATGCTCACCTTGTTCACAGAACATCAGAGCCCTCAAAAGCCACTTTTCTTCTGCTGGGGAGGAGACTGGGCCAAACTCTTTCAACACAACCGCAGCTCTTCTGTTTCCTCACATCAACCTCCTTACCTCTTTCTACCGAGCAGTAGGTTGATGCTTTCATGGGGCAAGGACCAGACAAGCTCTGCTCTACCACCTGGTTTCAATCTGGCAGGGACTGCAGCATCTCACTTTTCCTTCATAGTGTCCCCAACCCATTCTTCTCAATGATTATTTGCCCGGCGGGCTTTAAAAGCCCACCAACACTGAATCAGAATATCTTGAGTTGGAAGGGACCCGTAAAGATCATTGTGTCCAACTGAGACTCAGCTGGGAAGATCTTCCTGGCCCTTGGGAAGACTTGTTACTGGATGAAGAGACACTGCATCCCAGCATGGAAGATGATTTCCCACTGTGCTATGCATGCACAGTCCCTGCTATGTTTGAAGCTGGACCAGCAGATCCTTCTTAAAGAAAGGTGTTTCTTTCCCAACAGTCTCCCTGTCAGTGACTTCAGACTAAGACTTGGACTTGTTCAGTCAGTATTTCATAGAATGGTTTGGGTTGGAAGGGACCTTGAAGATCATCTTGTTCCACCCCCCTGCCATGGGCAGGGACACCTCCCACCAGCCCAGGTTGCTCCAAGCCCCATCCAACCTGGCCTTGAACACCTCCAGGGATGGGGCAGCCACAGCTTCTCTGGGCAATTTGTTCCAGTGCCTCACCACACTCATAGTGAAAAATTTCTTCCTAATATCTCATCTAAATCTTCCCTCTTCCAGTTTGAAGCCATTCCGCCTCATCCTATGGCTCCCCTCCCTGATCAAGGGTGCTCCTCATCTTCCCTATAGCCCCTTTAGAGACTGGAAGGGGCTCTAAGGTCTCCCCAGAGCCTTCTCTTCTCCAGGCTGAACACCCCCAACTCTCTCAGCCTGTCCTCCCAGCAGAGGGGCTCCAGCCCTCACAGCATCTTTGTGGCCTTCGCCGGCCATGCTCCAACAGGTCGGGGTCCTTCTTGTGTTGCGGGCCCCAGAGCTGGAGACAGCCCTCCAGGTGGGGTCTCCCCATTTCATTTCATACAGACTTGCTTGAAGCACCATCCATGGTCTGGAGCCAGACAGCCCTGGCCCCAAGGGAATGATGGGCCAAGGAACTCCTTTTCCTACCCTAGCGGGAGGGTAGTCTAAATGGTCTCCAGAGGTCCTTTCCAACCCCTACCATTCTGTGATTCTGTGATTTCGGAGGTGGCAAAATGTGAACTATGTGGTCAGATTTCCCAAGGATCCTGGTTCCTGCTAGGTCAGAATTTGTTTCCCTGGATCCAAAAGTGTGGATCCAGAAGACTCAACTGTCTTCCAAACTTTGGTGGCTTTGTGTGATCCAGCAATAACAGGGAAGCTCATAGCCAGCCCGAATGCATCCCCCAGCCTGGGAAATCCTCTGCTGTTGCATAAAACTAGAAGCTGGAGAAGGGACTGGACCTCAGGACCCCCGGCTCAGCAGAAGAAGGAAGTGAGATGTGATCCAAGCAAACTTCTGGTCTTTTCAGTCATAGCAGCGATGAAGATCCTGCCACAGACATCAGTCATGGGAGATGTGAGGATGGACAGACACTTCGAGAGACACAGCGTGTTGGGAAGACCTGGGGAGGCTCTGCAAGAGAGAGAAAGGAACAAAATCAGGATCAGAGCCCTACATACAGCTCATAAAATGAGCAGCCCTAGAGGGTTTCGCCCGAGATGTGCTGGGTCTCCTGCTTTGTCGGTTGTGCTGTTGCAAGCAGGATGAGGAAGGGAGCAGAAGGTGATCCCTGTATTTACTTGGGAACCTTGCACAGCTTAAAAACAAACTTCCTGGAGCCGCCTGACCCCCAATTTACTCACTGCACACCAGGACAGCACAAGTCTCTGCGGAAGCAAACACGAAGTCCCTGGGGCTCCTGGAGGGTTTCAGACTTGCAAGTACAAACATTGCTCTGGGAATGCAGATGAAAAACAACCCCCTCTGCGTTCCCAGAGCCAGCCCCTGGGGCTGCAGACCAGCACGCCAAACCCACCCCGTGGAAACCCAATTTACTCTCCAGGGCTGGCGATGTGGCATGGCAGAGGACAAGGACCGAAGGAGATGGGGCAGGCTGTGTGCACCAGCGGTTCCTGCCAATGCCTGTGGTTGCAATGGCAATTACAGACCGTGAGAGGCTGGGTTTAATTTACCAGCAACGTATATTTGATCTGGAGCAGAAATATTGGTCAGAGGGAGGTAACACAGCCATACCTGAAGAACAGGCTTGCTTGGCTCACAGCCTGACCCACTCCTGGGGATGGAGACTGAGGGGAAGGTGGTTTACCGGCACCAGAGGAGGTGGTCCAGCCCACGGGGAGGGGGCACCACAGTCCCCACAGTGGAGAGACACGTACAGAGGAGCTTTTGGGACAAGCAGCAGCCAAGCCCCAGAGCGGGACGTGACACTGCTTACCTTCTGGCCAAGGCCACCACCAGCCCTGCAGGGAACCAAGCCATGCCCAGAGATTAGGAGTGAGGTCAAGGTGGGGTGGGAGAGCAGGTAATTTATACTGAAGATGATGGCAGAGGTGCGTGTCAGCATTAAACCATCCCTCCCATGGTTGGCTGCCTGCACCCAGCTAACCCGAAGCAGAGGATATTTGTCTATGCTGGTGATTAATAAATATGTTAAGCAACTCTGCTGTGCTCTCCGTCCCATACGCCAAAGCAGTCAAAGCCCTTGCAGGGCAATGGCAGGAGGAAGGTGCATTCTGGAGGAACAAACGGGAAGACAGGCTTTGCAGGGCTGCAGCTGCACCGTGAGGGTGACTGCAGAGCCTGGAAATTAAGCTGGGATTTTGGCAGGCTGAGTCTTTAAGAGGAACAGAGAGGAAAGCAGAAAGCTCCTCTGCTTTTAAGAGTGCTATAAGTGAACAGGGAGTGGAGGAAATGCTTTTAAAGGAGCCCTGGTGGTGCTTTATGTCACATCTCTTAAACAGCCACTTTCTTTTCCTCTGCCTTTTCTGGTTTAAGTAAGTCTTGTTTATAATTAGGTGACTTGAGTCTCACCATCAATGGAATCCCTGCCGTAACATACCAAAGGGTCTTCAGTTAAACTGGAGGTGACATGATGTGTGGATTATTTTGTTGGGTCCCCGCTGGACCAGCCAACTCTCCTTTCTCCACAATACCTTTTCCACCTCTCACAGAGTCACAGAATCACAGAATAGTCAGGGCTGGAAGGGACCTCTGGAGATCATCTAGTCCAACCCCCCCGCCAGAGCAGGGTCACCTACAACAGGTTGCACAGGACAGCGTCCAGGCGGGTTT
>VZSZ01009840.1:110251-121347 GCA_013398815.1 Ibidorhyncha struthersii | reverse complement strand
TTAGAAATCTGAGTCCCACTTTACTGTAGTCTCAGATTTCTCATACCTGGAGAGCTTGAGAAACCTCAAACCACTCCCACCACAAATCCAGACAAAAAGCCCTGTTCTTGAAAAGCTTCATCAACAGAGGAAAGTTTCAAGCTCAGGTCGGCTGCAACATTTCCCTATCACAATTTCAAAACATTTCCTTTAGATCGTGGCTTTTTTAGTACTATGGGATTAGCTCACATTCCCAAACAATCATTTCAGAGCAAAGTACCCTGCCGCTGTTTCCTTTCGACAATGAGTTGATGATTCTGAAACTTCTTTTTTTTCCCCATTCTAAATGAAGGTGAAAAGTTGTGGGTTTGAAAAAAAAAAATGTGCCCTTTTTTTCCTGTCTTTTTTTTTTTTTTAATAGAAGAAGAAAAGCAGCTTTCCCAGTCAAACACTCCTCTCCGCTTGGCAAACCAAGGGGTTTCCAAGATGGGGAGAAACTTGGGGTCTGTTGCTACAGGTTCAAAAATCAGCCTGTTCACATAGCCAGCGCTTCCCTCCCTTTAGCGACCGCTTCTCTTGACCTGGGCACTATAAGTGAACATCAGCAGCAGGATACAGACCTCCAAGCATGGTATGACCCCACGGAGAGAGGATCAGAGCTGGGGTTTGCAGGAGCAGTGGACTCAAGCCTTGGCATGCTGCTGTCCTCAGTGCACTCATGAAGAACCAGAGATTTAAGACACAGCAGGGTTTCTTTTCCCGCTTGTGTTGTCCTTTTGTGACCAATGTTTGGGCCAGCATCTGAAGTTCTCGGTACCCCTGAGTTGCCCCAAGTCTTTCCTGAAAACCACACCAGTTGTGGTGAGTGCAGTCACACTCTTACATCCCTCTGAGAGCAGCCTGAGGGAGAAAATGGTTTTGCTTCCAGGCCATGTCATGCTTCGTGGACCACTGTCTCTGCTGTGGTGGGGCTGGCGGAGGGAGTGACTCACCCACCCACCACATCCTTGGACCAAGTCCAGCCAACGCAAGTCCAGTCCTCTACCCCATGGGTTTCAGCACTACCAGGCAAGCTTGGATTTAACGTCAGAGGAGAAGCCTGACTATTTATAGCTGCTCCGAGAAGAGTAACAATCATTGATCGACACACAAACAAGGAAGCAGAGCATCAAGAAATAAACACATCTGGTGAAGAGCTGTCAGCTCTGCTGATCCTTGCAGCATGCCTTCACACTTCACTGGTTCTCCCTTCAGAGCCATCCCATCAGATGACTGATTGACTTCTCAGCCAGGTACGCCTCTGCCATGGCTGCTTACCTTCACCCTAAAACTGGAGAGAAATATTTATTTTTGGTTTTATTTTCTTTATGGGCAAAACAGTAAATTGTTTTGACAGCCATGATGGACCACTCCTACCTAAAAGAACTCTTTTGACCAAGACAGATACTGTGTTCCTCCTGGGGCTGAATTTTCTCACCTTAAAAATTCATTGTTTTGAAGCAGGAACATTGTGTTCTTACTCTGTATCTGACAGCTACAGCTGAATATTAGGTAAAGGACCTGCCGTTTGTTTTAAGCAAAAGGCATGGTTGAGATGGTATGTTCTAACGTAAAAAGGATATGATCAATGGTGGTCCACTGAAGATCACCCAAAGTCAATCATTTCAAGAGTGAGCTGACAGCTCAGGAAGCAAGCTACCTGTCTTCCCTTTGAAGTGGCATTTTAAATAGTTTCCCTGCACCCTGAGCAGAAGGGGAGGTACAGGAGATGCCGTTCTTTAGAGAAGAAACTCCTTTGATCTCCTCACCTGAAGGGAGGACAACACATCACCGCTGTATGGGTGGGATGGCAGAGGCCAAGGTGCGCACAAAGGGGCATTTAGGATTGAATTCCCTTCTTTCTTCAGATTTCTTTGTGGAGCTGGTGTTAAGAAGGAGTAGCTCCATCTGGCAGGGTTGGTCAATGGCTGGTAAGAATGATGGAAATCTGCATGGACACCAATGCACTTTTTGGGGGCAGCTGTTGAGCCCTCCGCCAACAGCCTTTGGGACAATGTCAGTGGGGGTTATCAAGCCATCCCTTCCTGAGTGCTGTCCTTCCTTCGGTGTGGAACCACTGAAGTCCTCATCCCATTTGGCCCAGACCTCCTCCTCCTCCTCCGTGACACCCAAGAGACACCAGAAACCCCACACCCTCTTGCTCCCCTCAGGACCGCGAGAGGAAAAGCTCTGACTCACACTGAACAGCATGTTACCCTTGCGAGTTCATTAATTTCAGCAAGGGATCGTTTCCTCAATGCCTGTTCCTGTTGTTTGACCCCTGGCTTTGCTTTTCTTTCTTTTGCAAAGACAGCCGTTGATCCAGGTCACAGCAATGAGAAATGTCAAGCCAGTTCTGGGAACCGCTTCCTGAAACGCGTCCATCTGTGTTATCTGTGTGCCGGCACTGTTCTGAAAGAGCCTCTTGACTGGAAACATTCAACTGGGAAGAGAAACGAGTCAACCCATCCCGCTCCTGCCTCCTCCCTGCTCTTTTGGGGAACCACTGTAGGAAACCAAAACCTGTCCTTCACAGAGAGGATGACCAACAGCGGGACGGGGCTGTTCTAGCATGAGGTCTTCATCACACAATGGCTCATCTCAACACAACACCAAACATCGGCACCTTTCCTCACGTAGCGTTTTGTTCCTAATTTTAAACAGGACACAATGAGACTGCAAAGACAAAAATAGCGGTCTAAATTTAGGTAGAATAGACTGAGAGGCACCATTGACGCTTCCTCTTCCAGCGACAGTGCTCCACGGCCAGGAGGAAGCAAACAAAACAGGAGGAGAAGCAGCCAGGCCAGCTGTAGGATGAAGTTGCTGAGAAGATAGCCAAGGAAAGAAGATATTATGATGTCTGTCCCATGGGGACTCTCTGGACAATGACTGACTCATTGCTTATAGGCGGTATCTCTGGGCTTGAGCCGTCTCCCCTGCTCGACCAAGCAAGGCAGGGGTTGTAACATAGTTGGAATAGGTGGAGCCCAGAAAAAGTTCCTCTCTCGCATGACTCAGGCTGTAAGGCTACCTCCTCCCATCCCCAGAGGCCCATGCATTTGGGGTCTTCCAGGAACTCGAGCTGCCCTCTTCAACAGCTCCCGGTGCCAACGGAAGGCCAAAGGCACCTGGAGGCCCACCTGCTTTCCCAGTCCCACCAGAAGATTTGCTCTCAGATGAACAACGCCGACTCAAACTCAGTCTGGGCACAAAGGGAACAGTAGCGGTGGGAGGGGAAGATGCCGTGAGGAATTAAGAGTAAGCCAGTCCCCACCTGCTTCTCCAAACAGCAGCGCGTATCTCACTTGGTCCGTCCAAGCAGCAGGAAGTGGGTTTCTAACTCACCCAAATTAAGAAAGATGAACTCCTGCAGAGATTGCTGGTGGGGAGTGCATGCTCAGATTAACGTCCCTGCTGAAAGAGAAGGGGAGAGCATCTGCTGTTTCTGGTCTGTGGAGCATCAACCGGCCGCTGCATGCAGGGTCCTATCCCCCTGGTGCCTACTGAGCTCCAGCTTGGTCCCAAGGACCTGCGTCCCCAGTCCTGCCTGGGAGGGCAGGGGAGCCCAGTGCTAGAACACACGATGCTATTTAAAACCAGCAGCTCCTCTCCAGCCTCCATTATTCCTGCTGCCTATCAAAGCCTCTCTGTGATTTTTCAGGGCAGTGATGGAGCCAGAGTGTCACTGGCTCGCCCCTGGGCTGCTGCGAAACCCCACACCTTTCAAATGCACGCATGGTCCTCTGCCTCCATCCCTGCAATGTCCACCGTGAGGTCCTGATCCCAATGGAGAAGAAGAATGGCCTTCAGGGATGGTGGAGGCCCCGAGCAGGGGCAGCTGCAGAAACCACCCTGGCGAAGAGCTGTGGGACATGAAAGGACTGCTGTCCGAAGCCTGAACCGGGCTGGGAGATGCGGTGTTTGGTTAGGATTCAATGCCCTGCCTTGGCACAGCTGGTGGCCCTCCAAGGGGTGGGGGAAGACCCAAGGACAGGCACATCAACTGGTCTAGTTATTGACTTGTCCCGCCAGCCAGGAAAACTCTCAGAGGAGACACCAAGGGTGCAATACAAGGCTGGGGATAAGCAGAAACCAGAGAGGCTTTAACAATTCATTACATCTGGAAGAAAGAGGGGGAAGGCTACAGCCTGGTGGGAACATGACCCATAGAATAAGCATCTGCGATGGGTACAGGCAGCAGCTTCCCTGTACTGCAGATGGTGCCATCCAGATGGATAAAGCAACTGGGTTTTCCTGCAGCGACGGGGCAGCGGTGTACCCTGGTCCACCCTGTAATGGTCCAGAGAGACCGATGTTTGGGAAAATAGCTATTATATCGCTGATAAAAGAAGCTGAGCAGCTTCCTTACAGGTCATCAACCCAAGAGGCATTGAAAGGACAGGGGTTGGGGTTGTCTTCGCCTTCTTGCAGAGGACTCTGCTCCCCAGACAACCAGCCCTCAGCCTTCCCCTGCCTCCGCCAGCCCTCACTGTATCAGCGCGGGCTTGGTTCAGCCAGGATGTTTCACAAGAGAGCCTGGCAGCACCAAAACAGGAGAAATCGTTCTGTAAACAGCCTGCTGTTTGCATCCCCAGCTGGAAGCTGTCCCGGGACTCCTTGTTTTGCGGTGCAGCCCTCCATCACCAGAGATAAGAGGCTAAGCCACTTGCCGAGCGACAGCCAACGTCTCTCCCGGAGGGACCAGGCGTGGGAACTTCATCTTCGTCAGTCAGATCCCTTGTGGAGGGCAGGAGGTTGTGCCAGTGGTGAGGAGGGCATCTCCTGGGTACCAGCCGTGAGAGCTGGGGGCTGCGTTTCTCCCACCTGCACCCGTGGGGCTTATTCCCCTCCAGGCACTTGTGGCCACCTCCCTGAGCGCTCCAGGGCATGGCAGGGCTCTCCTGCAGGGAAAAGGTGGCCTTGATGGGCACGCGGTGCTGGGCTCGCACTGGAGCATAGGCTGTTCCAATCATCTTTGGGACAGCCTGAAGGCGCTTAATAGGGAGAGTTTGGTGCAGCTACAGCTCTCCGGAGTTGCCGCAGACAGATTAAGGGGTGCGCAGGATGCTGCGCACAGGTTGCCAGCTTGCCCTTGCAAGTGCTGCTGGGTCTCACACATGGACAGCACAGACATAACACGTGGAGTCTTATGCGCGGTTTGATTTAACGCACCCAGTATTTATACGTGATAAGGTCCTTTTGTAAGTAATTTCTCATTCTTTGCCAGGGTATGTTGTTGTGCAATTTTAGCCCCTCTCCTGCTCCTGCCATACCGGCTAGGAGCACAAGGTGTCTTGGATGGGTTCCCCATGCCAGTGTTTCCCCCTGCAGCACCGAGTCCCTTTCCACTTACCAGACAACACAACTATTCACAGAAGCAGCAGCATCTTATGAGACGGAGTAAACCTGACATATTGAGAAAAGGTGAGAAAAGGGAAAGAAGAGCTGTAGCTCGTTACAGTAGAGCCTTCCCCACCGCACAGTGCCAAGTCTCAGATGTTTCTTTACCCTCTTTCGCAACTCTTATCCCAGGAAACCTCACCTGAGCTGCTGGCACCTTCTGGGCTTAGCAAAGTGCCAGCACAGGGTCCTACTTCAAGCCTTCCCAGAGTAATTCCCCTTTTCCTCAGGCCAGGTGATGCTGGGACATCTCCCACCTTCTCCTGCCGCCTGCGGAGTCCAAGAAGAAAGGCAAACAGGACACACGTCGGGCTCAAACAGAGGGTGTGTGCCCTTCATCAAAAAAATATTTTGGAAAGACTGGCTGGAACGTCAGTATGGTTTCCTCTGTTTGTCTGACTGGGGATTTTCCCCTTATCACTGAGAGGGTTTGGACCAGGACCAGCTGCAGAGTTGGCTGTACGCTGCCAGGTGGGTTAACGCGGCTGGAGGTACATATCTGGGCGTCGGGGTTTATTTTCTGCCACCTCTACAAACGTGCAATAAACACTTGTGAGAAGGGTGCTCCTTGGTAAGGATTCACACCTGCCCTCCCACCTCCCCAGTTTAACTCCCCAGTTAAATGGGAACGTGCTGGGCTCTGGCGTGATGGAAAGTTGCAGAAATGAGACCCCCCAAAAAGGCAGAACTTAAGGAAAACAGCATGAGCACACATAATTTGGAAACAAGTGCTGCAGATTCAAGGGGGGAGGATGGAAATGGAACCCAATGACCCAGAAGTAGAGCAAGCGAGAACCAAGGATCTACCACCACAGTCATGCTGGTGCCAGCTTGATGGTGTGCAGACAGCGTAACACAGACACCAGAGGGGAAATCCCCTCAGCCCCCCCAGCAGGATATCTGATGGCTTTCAAAGCCCAAAGTGGCAATCCCATCCACAAGCAGGGTGACCAGGGTGGGCACCTCCCACCCTTACATGCCATGGGGCTCCAGCACTTTCTGGTCCTGCCTCCCAGTGTTGGTCAGTGGTGGCCCCATGCAGAAACGTGATCCTGGACCCAGTTTGGCCTGATCCCGCCCATGTGCTACCCAGCTGGTCCAACCCCAGGCAAGAGGAGAAGGCACCGGGGATGCACAAGGGCGTGCACTCCTGACGTAGAGATGGAGCGATAGGGGTGTCACCATGTTTTCAGTTAAACATTGCGCATGGGGGCAATTACGCCCTGCTGTCTGAAATGCTCGTTTCATGTACGGCTTCAGCTTTGTCTGCCAGAGGGGCAAACCCGCTAGTGCCAGGCTGTTATCCGTGCTGGCATGCGTCACAGACCGTGGGCACATCACCTCCCTGTCCTTCCTCCGCTTACCCAACAGGTCAGGGCCAGGAAGAAGCCCAGGGATGCGATAAGGAATGCTTTCATGCTGCTGCTCCGGGCTCGCCTCTGCCACCAGTGGTAGCCCCAACAGCCACTGGCCATCGCAGGAACCTGACCCAGGAGAAAATATTCCCACGGGACCAGGGCTGTGATGCTGCCGCCTCGGGGAAGTGAGGGAGTGGAAGCAATCCCAGCATTTTTTATTTTTTATTTTTTTTCTTTGGGAGGGAAAATGAAAACATATCGTGGAGACAGGCTATTTTAAACTCGCTCCAGCCTCTCTTGCCAAGTCTGGAAAGTCACGGTGTAGTCCAGGGAGTCTGGTGGTCCCTTTGTTTTCCGTGGCGGATGGAAATGAGCGTGGTGTGAGGAGGATATTTTCCCCGCTTCATTGTTTTCAAGCCATTTCAGAAGCTAAGCGAGTTTCCAAATAGAGGGGTGGATTGGCATCACCTTAATGAAAACTAATTAAATATAATTATTTAGCCTGTCGAAAATATTTGCGCTCCACCAGGAACACCCTGCAGTTGGCTATTAAAAGGCAGGAAGAAAGTTCTTTTTCCAGAAGCAGGTTTTCACGTTGGTTACTCTGGTGGCTGGAACTTCTCATCCAGGCTTTTCATGCCCCGTCTGCTTACAAACATCAGCGTGCTGAAGAGGCTGCCCAACCAACCTGATCCTTGAGTTTTTTGGGGCGGGGAACTCCCTTCCCCACCCAGTTTCATGGGCTTAGGAAAGACGCGGGGAGGTGGGTAGAGTGAGGGGTGCAGCTTTGTCCCCACTTTTTGGGTTTCCCCTGAAAGCTGCTGGATTTGGGGGTCAAGGGGAATATTTTTAGAGTATGTCGATTCTTCCCAGGACACATTCTCTGCTAGAACAACTCCAAAACCACGCAGGCATGCAAACAGCAAGCTGCAATGGAGTCATTTTGAGAAATCACTGAGTTTTATGGGATGATGTCAGTTTACAGGGAAGGCCATAAGGCTCAGAAGCAAACAGCCAGGGAGCTGTCAGCCCCTGGTTTGGAGAAACGGGTGAGCTAAGCTATTAGTTGTTAGGGAGATTAAGAAGCCCCATTTCCAATAAATCTGTGTTTATATACATTACTTTCCTCCTCCGCTATCCCACAAGCTCTGCTCCTGTTTCCCTGCAAGAGCTGGCTCAGCAGCAGGGACATGCCAGCGTGCGACCGCCAATGCTCCATGGCCCAGACAGCAAATGATGGGGAGATTCTCCTCACTTCTCGCTCCTTTGGATGCTTCTTCATCGCTTCCCTTTGGTTATCCACTCAGTTTTGGGGAGCTGAATTATCCCCGGGCCCTTTGCAACTCGTTCAAAGGGATCTCTCCGCAACCACCGCAACTCTTCCCTCCGAGTTCCAGGTGGGAAGAGCAAGCATGGCATGGTGGGGTCGGTGCTGGCAAGCTTAGCAGCTCAGGCAGAGGAGAGGGGAAACTGCCTGCATATGGTCCAGGACTGCCCAAAACGGAGGAATCCATGAGGAGAAATGCTGGGCTGGGTTCTTGGTACCAGCTGTGCTCTTCCCAGAACTGAAATAACGAGAAAAAGGAATTGCATGTTGTAAAACTGCTGGAGCGCGCGGGCAGAGCACACCGGAGAGCGCTTGCCCAGCAAGATCCCTGGCACTGGGGTGAGCGGCAGCGGAGCTAAAACCCACAGATTCTCATATCTGAGGCTTTTCACAACCCACCTTCCATGGAAAACATGCAGTTTCTAATCAAAATAAGCCCCAAGTTTCCACAGCTCCAACAGACACGGCTGGTTTGGGGCAGGACCCGCTGCAGCCCCACCTTCTCCAGAGGTCTCCAGCCACACTGGTCCCCTTTCCTCCAAGGCCACCTGCACCCCGTCCCTCTGTCCTTGCAGCCACTGCCGCCTCCTGTCCATCTGATCTCACCCCAACCACAACACTCCCTCTCTGGGCCGCAGAAACCATGCAAACCGTGGCCAGCTCCCCGTGGTCTCCTCCTTGCCTGTTCTCTGGAGGCTTTGCAACAGCCCTGCACACGTGAAGCCTTGTCTTCCTCGACCGTTGCTTGGAGCAAAAAAGCAAAGGGTGCCCGCAGGGGGAAGGAGCAAACAAGCTTGGGGCATTGCCTCCTTCCCTCCTCTGGTTGCTCTCCCTAATTCCTGCCCCAAGGGCTTTCAACTGCCCGACTTGTTGATATCTGCACTTATTGAGCGCTGGATGAGCTTTAGGCAAGATTTTCAAGCCAAACCTCCTCTCAGGGTCTGTCCATCACCCTCTGCCCACCGTTGGGCTCTAAGCAGCCCTTAAGCAAAACCCACATCTTATTCCCAGCGGAGATCTGCCTCCCGGTACCTGGTAAATCTGTGGGTCCTGGTCCCCACGGCCAACCAGGCATTTGTTAGCAGCTGGCAAAGGAGAACGTTTTTCCACCACACCTCAGCTGTTAGGAACTCCTAAATGGGACTGGATTTACAAACAGGGACCCAGCTCCTCCTCGCATGCCCAGCACAGCATCTCTCCTGAGCCACATGAACCAGGTCCTCACTGGGGGTCCTCCACCAGTTGTGCTGCTGAGCACCAGCTTCTTCCAAGGCAGGTGGGGCTCAGCCAGCCACCACACGTTGCTGGGCCAGGCAACTTGCCTGCCCTAGCAAGCAACCTCCATGCCAGCACCCTGAATCCCACCCTGTCTCCTGCGGCCAGCAAAGCGATGGGAGCTCCTTTGTGAGTGGAGCTGAGGGCATCTCAAAGAGTTTTTGGGCAGCCAGCATTTCAAAGAAGGGTTTGGGACCACATAGTCCCTGGTCACCAGGGAGATGGCATCTGCCACTGTGACTTGGATGGAAAGCCAAGTCCTGATAAGACCCCGCTGGGGGGTGTTTTGGAGAGGGAATGGTCCAGCATCCCCTCAGCCACCCAACCTAACTGCACCAGCCATGATTTACCCCCTGCAACGTTCAAGGGGCTTTGGAAAGATGAGCCAAAAAGAAAACCGAAAAGAAAAGAAGCACAGATCCCACTTCTTAATGGACAACGGGGCTCACAGGGATTCATCCTGGCCTGTATCAGCCATAGTGTGGCCAGCAGGACTGGGGCAGCAGTCAGCACTGGTGAGGCCCCACCTCAAATACCATGTTTAGTTTTGGGCCCCTCACTGCAAGAAAGACATTGAGGGGCTGGAGTGTGTCCAGAGAAGGGCAACAGAGGTGGTGAGGGGTCTGGAGCACAGGTCTGATGAGGAGCAGCTGAGGGAACTGGGGGTGTTCAGCCTGGAGAAAAGGAGGCTGAGGGGAGACCTTATTGCTCTCTACAGCTCCCTGACAGGAGGGGGGGGTTCGGTCTCTTTTCCCAAGGAAGAAGCGACAGGACAAGAGGAAATGGCCTCAAGTTGCATCAGGGGTAGTTTAGGATGGATATCAGGAAAATTTCTTCACCGAAAGGGTTATCAAGCATTGGAAGAGGCTGCCCAGGGCAGTGGTGGAGTCGCCATCCCTGGAGGTACTTAAAAGACAAGCAGACATGGTGCTGAGGGACGCGGTTTAGTGGTGGACTGGGCAGTGTTAGGTTGGTGGTTGGACTTGATCTTAAAGGTCCCTTTCAACATAGACAATTCTATGATTGTAAGAGAAGACCAGCACTGATGTCATCAAAGCACTGAGGTGAGGGCTGTAGAAGAAAGCAGCATCTTTTATTAGTATTTCTGAACAAAACATCACTTCTCTCAAGCCTTGCCTCACTAAAGATGTCCACGTAACTTCCCATAAGTCCTCCCAGTTTAGTTTCTAGGGAAGCTTCTGGCACGCTTGTGATTAATTATGTTGAGATATTCACCAAACTGCTTTCTGAACGGCCATGGGTCCCCAAAACCTAGGTCAGGCAGCTGCCACATCTTTCCCCTGGCTACAGCCTTGGAGTAAGTGTGATGTCCATACCAGTTTGGAAATGAGTCCTCTGGGAACATCTGTTCTTCATCCTCCAGCATCTCCAGGACTCACCCTGCTGGGCTATCCTACCTCGGGTACCTACAACTAGAGTGTGCCAGGAATCATCACCCTGCTGCTTGTTTGTGGGCAGGGAAGGAGAGGCACAAACCCAGCCTCAGCAAGCTAGTTTTAAAAAATCCAGACAAATATTACCTCGAAAATATTGGTTTTGCACTAACCCCTCAGATGCCAGATGACGTACAGGGGTTGGGCAAGAAGATAACGTGACACGTAAGAGGATGCTGCAGGCTCGTGCTGCCTTAGGGCTGTGAACTCATGCTATTTTTTTCAATGCCTCCCTGTTTTAAGAAAAGCGATCAAAGGAGG
>VZSZ01009840.1:36577-100353 GCA_013398815.1 Ibidorhyncha struthersii | reverse complement strand
AAACACCAAACTTGTTCGGGAGTCATACTTAAGCTTTCCAGTATAGATAATTGCTCGTGATGAGATGCTCATTACATGGGCATTACACAAGGGAAAAGGGGCAATCCTGATGCAGCCAGGTGTTAGAAACAGTGTTTTAATTTACACGTGAAGACTGAGGGTACTTCCAGTGCTCCATGAAAATGTTAGCTTGCCCCTTAGCAAGAAATCCGAATGTGAGGTGTGGTGCAGAAAGGAAAAAAAGAAGATTCTGCGACACCGCTAGCCCACTTTACCCACCCCAGGAGCTGTGCGCACATTTACAGCCCCCTGGTCCTTTCAAAACAGGTGACTTAGAGGACATCCAGGGCTCTTCACACTCCAGAAGGGACCGTGTTCACTGCCTCCTCCCATACAGCTGCCCCAGCGCATCAAAGGAGATGAGAAGGCAGGTCTGGACCAAAAAAACCCCAAAACAAAACAAAAAGTAAAGAGATGGTTCCTCACTCAACAGCTGAGCTGCGGAGCTCCTCACTGCAGGGTGCTGGGGATACTCAACACCCACAGGGTTTCAAGGGAAGACAGGACAAGATAAATCCATGTCTTAGAAGCGTCGTATGGCTTGGAAAGTCATTCGAGCTGGAGACTGCAAGGACTCAAAAGGATGCGTTGCACAAGCCTGCCCTGCTCTTCCTCCTCTCCGTGCATCTGCTTTGACCAGGGCTGGGCAGGAGACCAGGACCCTTGATCTGCCCCAGTACGGCTGTCCTGAAACACTTTGAGAGTTATTTTTTAACGTACAAGGGAATGGGATTGTATTTGGTAAGCTAAGTTAAAACAAGGAGCAGAACAACAGCCTGAACTGCAACATTCGCCCAAGACTAATATTGAAACCGCAATAGGTTAGAGTGGAAAGGTGAATTTTTGTCACTGAGTTCTCACAAAAGACTTAGCTGACTCTTTTACCCAGACTTCTTGCATATCCTGGTAGGGTTGATACCATTTGCTCACTAAAGCCAAACAATAAAAGGCAAGATATCCCGGGGAAAGCATCAAAGCACCTGAAAAGGTGAGCTGGCATAACTAAACCCCACTGGGAGGGGTGGAAAACACAGCCCCACCAGTGAATTAAAAATCCATGTTCATGCAGAAGATACACCACTGAGCATCTCTTCTGCAAGTAAGTCACACTGGAGGTCCACTGCCCCAACTGGAAGAAGTCAGCTCCAGAGATGGTCCTAGCCTACGTGAGCACCTGTCCTAAGATCTGCGACATTAACACGAGGGCAATTTGTTCTGACTCAGGGAAGTCCTCCTGTTTCTAGGAAGAAGTATTCACGTTGCTCCCAAGTACGCCTTGCTGGCCGAGAGAGTCTTCGGAGATCACAACCGAAAAGCCGAGACTCAAGCTGCGTGCGCAGTCAGACCTTCTGCAACATTGGCACCAGAGAGAGAGACTGGGAAGCAGCCAACATCATCCCAAGCTCCACCAGTACGTAGGAGTCAGGCACACATTCACTGCAGATTCCCCGAGGCACAAGAACTCCCTGCAGAAACCCCAAATTGGCTCTGACATACAACAATACTGTTTTCCCCAAACTCTGAGCAGAGCTGGAATTCGCAGCTTTTCACAGAACCCACATTCTTTGTTACATCCTAACACTGCCAAAACAAAGCTCGCAAAAGTCTCTGCAGATAGGACCAAGATATCCCCACCTAAAATAACACAGAAGAAGGAAAGGTGGCTGACCTGAAGTAGCCTGAAGTTTAACTTGGCCCTTAAGAACAGCAGCTACAAGTGGCCGGGATTTCTGCCGGACATACTGACACCAAAAGCACCTTTTTTTGATGGACACAGCCTCGATTCACACTCAAGGTGCCGCCATCACAAAGGCTCCAAATGGCATTTTCTGAAACCAGCTGGACCCATAACTCAGCTGCCAGCATCATCCTGCCTGCAGAGAGGACGAGCTCAGATGAAAATAGCTTTACCAGCAAATTTTTCAGTGGGTTTTCATCATCCTGGCGTGTTGCTCTAAGAGTTCAAGGCCAATGGTCACCATCTCCTCAGGCCCTTTAATAACCTGTTCCTTTGTTTCAGAGGCAGGATTAGGTAGTTAATTTATGACGGCACCCCATGGCAGGGCCACTTGGAGATGCAGTATGGGTTTTCCCCCTCTCACTAGCCCCAAAGAAGCTGTCAGGAGTTCCCTCTTCACATCAGTGGGTCCAGAGGAGGCCACGAAGATGCTGCGAGGGCTGGAGCCCCTCTGCTGGGAGGACAGGCCGTGAGAGTTGGGGGCCTGAGTCTCCTCAGCCTGGAGAAGAGAAGGCTCCGGGGAGACCTTAGAGCCCCTTCCAGTCCCTAAAGGGGCTCGAGGAAAGCTGGGGAGGGACTCTTGATCAGGGAGGGGCNTGCTGCGAGGGCTGGAGCCCCTCTGCTGGGAGGACAGGCCGTGAGAGTTGGGGGCCTGAGTCTCCTCAGCCTGGAGAAGAGAAGGCTCCGGGGAGACCTTAGAGCCCCTTCCAGTCCCTAAAGGGGCTCGAGGAAAGCTGGGGAGGGACTCTTGATCAGGGAGGGGCGCGACAGGATGAGGGGGAATGGTTTTAAACCGATTTAGATTAGATAGCAGGAAGAAGTTCTTTCCTGTGAGGGTGGTGAGCCCCTGGCCCAGGTTGCCCAGAGAAGCTGTGGCTGCCCCATCCCTGGAGGTGTTCAAGGCGAGGTTGGATGGAGCTTGGAGCAACCTGGGCTGGTGGGAGGTGTCCCTGCCCAGGGCAGGGGGGTTGGAACTGGATGATCTTCAAGGTCCCTTCCAACCCAAACCATGCTATGATTCTATGTTTTATTTCCCCTGCACTACTCAACTGACAACTCTCCCCGATCAGAAGCCAGGAGCAACTACCAGTTTTCTTCTATTTTTCCTTCACACCACACCCCTGTGACACCAGCCAGTGCTTTCTGAAGGGGTAACCAAGGTCTCGAGAGTCTGAGCGAGCTATTTAACACGGCAGGAGAAGCGTGCAGCAGAGCACTGAAAGGAACCCAGGTCTCTACATCGCAGGTTAGCTAATTTCCCCCCTCTCTGCCCTCTTGCCTATAGCAGGCATGGAGATTTCTGCTGTCCCCCTTCCCCAAGCAGCAATTTTATTGCAGATGAGCTTTGCTATGTCAGCTCTGCCCTCGGACTTTGGCTGACTCTTCTTTATTATGTAAAATAAAAATAAAATTCATTTTTATACAACCTTGCCCTTAGTCATTGCTGCTGCTCGGAAGCCTGAATATTGCAATGCAGGGAACAGCCTGTCCATCAACTTCTGGCACTTTGTTCCATCTCAAAATCTGCCTCTTCAATGAAAACTGGTGTTTTAAAGCAAGTGAAACTAAAACTAACACTATTTAATCTTCTTTGAAACCTTCCCTTTGGCCTTGACAAAGCAGACATGACCAGCCTGAGCATGCTGAAACGAGCTTTACGAAGATGAGCAGGGAAACGAAGGGCTGCCGCTCAGCAGAACGGCACTGCACTCTCCTCCAGGTCCTGCCTGCCTCCCTCTCCTGCCTGTACCTCCCTGCTGCAGGTGCTCCTGGTTCTGCTGCTCCTCCGTGCCCTGCGCCCACGCTCTCCCCTCCCTCCCTCCACGCTGCCAGGGGCGCAAATGTCATGGCACGCCACCACCGAAGACTTCTCATGGCACTCCAGCAGCAATGTTCACCCAGTAGCGTCATCTGCCCCTAAACTTCAAGAATATCTCCTATGTGCTTTTAGCTGTTGGCAGATAAATCTCCACCAGCTGGAAGAGGGCATTTAAAACTTGGATTTTAGCTCCCTGGCCAGCACTCAAACCAGGAATGAAGTCCTGCAAGCGGAACCTCAGAGAATGTTACCCTTTTGACATCCTTTTTTTTTTTTTACCCCCTCCTTGAACTGCTTTGGTTTTCGCACAGTTCCCCTTTTTAAAATTAAATGCTGGTTTAGTTTGGGTTTCTTTGGGGTTTTTTTGGTTGTGCGATTTTTTTTTGTGGGTTGGTTTTTCTGCTCCCCACCCCCCACCCCACTTTGCCCTCTTGTGTTTACCGCAGACCTAAACATGGTTTGGTCACTGGTGCAGAGCAGCTCTCTGGTCATTTTACAGCTGGTCCTGTGCATCTTTCCAGGACTTAGCTGAATTATTTCCTTTCTGGGGTTGGACACCATGAAAACAGCCGCTTATGCATCAAAAAGACAAACTCCAAACATGACATTTAGCCGACACAAAAGACTGAAGCCTCCTGTCAGGTCAATGTACCTGTTCTCACCTGCTATTTGACTGCCTTGCTGCTCACATACCATCCTCCTCATGCCCATCACGTCAATACCCTCACTCCAAGCCAGCTTGCTGTCTTCCCCACCTCCAGGCTTACCCTTAAGCCACCTGACATTTCTGCAAAGACAAGTTTAGTCTGTCCACTTCCCTATTCCTTCAAGCCTTCTTTCAAGCAAATGCTATTATTCCAGCTGTTCTTCAGAATTTCATAGGGCAGGCGTTGCCAATGTCTGGCCCATTTGCATCACACTGAGGACAGTTTATTTTTCCTCCTAGAGCATGAATCATCAGTGTTTTCCCTATCTGTGGGCTTCTCTTAGCTCAAAAGCAAAGCTTGGAGGACACTTATTTGAAGCCTCACCAGCTCAGCTCCATTTTTGGTTGAGGGGAAGGCCATAGCTGAGGGTCAGCCTGCTCCTCTGCGGGCAAGGGGGCTTGAAGAACCAAAAAGTGCTCACAGCAGCATTAGACCTGAGGCTGCCTGGACAGGGATGCAGGACACAGAGGGTCTGAGCAGCCCTAAGCAGGACCCCTAGGACCAGGTAAGCTCCAAGACAGGTTTTACACATTAGCTACAGAACTTGAGTTGCATTCCGTGCAGGCTATCACATCTCAAGCACATCCAGAAGAGATTCCTACTTGCTTTCACCTGAGCTTCGCAGCAGAAATGCACTTAGCACATGGGGCTTCAGCTTCCAGCCTTCTCCAAGTCTCTTCCACAGGCTGAAGCATCACAAACATATTGGAGCCACCTCCCCTAACCTTCATCCCTCACCCTTGTAGAGCGATCAGCTTATGTTGGGCAAGCAAGCCTGGGACCTGCACAGAACTCTTAAAAAAAAAAAAGTTATACCAAAAATGTTCCATTTGAAGGTGTTTGACAACTCCAGGAGATGATCCCCAAGTGGCCAGACTGGGCTGCAGGTCTCTCCCATGCAAGGTGCACAACATCCCACTTCTGCGATTCTCAGCCTGCTGGATCAGATAGTACCCCCGACTTGGCACGCCAAGGGGCCACAAAAATGCAAAGGGGCTTTCGCCACGGTCTGAAGAGGGTACCTGAGGGGGAAGGAGAGACATTCTTGTGTCCGCAAGCATGGAGGATTCCATCAGAAGGAAGTTCTCCTGGCAGAGGACAGGATGGGGTACAGGGCACGTGGCTGCAGCCCAAGTGACTTCCATCAGGCAGGGTGATGCGGAGCCACCACATACATCCCCACCGCAGCTGTGGTCTGTCTCTGGACATAGGTGTCCACATACAGCAGGACATAAGTCTGAGCTGTTTTCATTGTCATCTACAGGTTGAAATGAACTGTGCCACACAGGACCTTCTCTTACAAACTACAGTTTCAGCAAGATTAATCTTGTCTCCTTGATGTGCCCAAGTTCTTGAGCTGGGGGATTGCTCGCAGGCAATGTTGGTTTCTCAGTTTTGGCTCAGTGTGGATGCAAGACACAGGAAGAGTCTTTGGCTCCTGGAGGGTCACCCCCAGAGATAACCCTGCTCATCAGGGCAAAGGCTCAGGGGGTCGTAACACAACAGGAGACAACACAAGAGGCTGATCTAAAACTTACTAAGCAAAACAAAACAAACAAACAAAAAAAAAGAGCTAGAATAAACTACAATGAAGTGCATCTCATCTGAGCAGGAGAAAACAAGGTGGAAGCGGAGCCTCCAGACGAGACTGAGCTGAAGAAGAGGTTGGGGGGCAGGAGGGAGGGAGAGGAGAGAGGGGTTATTTGATGCATCCAACCTCTCCCACCCTAGGAATGCACAGAAGCCAACAGCTGAATCAGAAATACACTCAGGGTAGTTATTTTGTTTAACTTTGCATATTTCTTGGTGGAAAAATGTTTTGATTTGAAGCTTTTGTAAAGCTGACACATCTGGCTGTTTCAGCTGCCCTGCAGCCCTGAGAAAGGGATCTGCTATGTGAAGCATCAGACTGGGAGCAAGAGCTGGTCCTTGAGTTAGTGAGCCACACTTGTTTATGCGATGGAGAATGGTTTCTGTGCCATGAAAGGAAGGAGACGGAATGAACGTTATTGCCTTTTCCAGCCAAGGGAAGCGTTGACAGCAGATGGCTCAAACGCAGGACAGGGCAATCAAAGGAGCACTGAGCTGGTGCCGCACGACACCAACACAAGTCAGTACAAGAGAACACATACCACGCTTTCCCGAGTCCTAAGCCTAGTACACTTGGCCCCAATCAGGCCAATAACTGACCCCAAAACCACTGAGTCTGACAGTCAAACCTTGCCTTCTGGTACAGAGCTACTGCACGGTAATACAAGCCTCTTCTTTTTATCAAACAGGAGATACTTGGCAAGCGCTTAGCAGCACTATACGCGAGATGTTGCTCCAAGGCAAGTACAGTTAGAGGTCAGGATAGGCAAGGTCCACTCCTTAGAGAAACAGAGATGAGCTATCAGAAACAAAACATGTTCCCCTCCACCCCCAAAATACTCCCTCCCCCTAATGCCATTTCAATCCACTATTTGCAAGGCAGCAGCCCAGAGAGCAGATCCATTCTCCACATCCTTACCAGGGAGGAAGCAGCAATTACCAAGAGCATCACCCCATGGAGTGCACAAACAACTGCTGGAATGTCCTTATCTGGTTGTAAGAACCTGGATGTGCAAGGGTGTAAAAGCCTCACTCCCCCACCAGAAGCAGATTTCAGCTGCCAGATGGGTTCCTTATCAGGTGCTCCGCGGCTCCGGTAAGCTATTTGGATCGAACCTCACTCACATCAGTTCTCAGCAGGCTGCTAGCCTCAGGAAGCAGCCTGCCCTTTTTCTGATTTTAATCACATTTCTTTTATTTCTTCCAAGGGCTTCTCACTAAAATTCCTCTGCTGAGATCAAAGGCTATGGCTGGACTCACCTTGCATCCCACCATAACAATCTGCCAACACCAAGAGGAGTTCACCTCTCAAACAGAGATTTCTTAAGCTGAGCTTACACAGCCTTGAACATGCACAACCTGTGGGTCGCCGACCTTTTCCACTACAAGCCATGTGCCACGCTGAAAAAAATACACCACATGTTAGCTAGAGACCACACCAAGGGCCACTTCTCCAAACGCTACAGCGAGGCCTGCAGGAACACTCTTCATGCACCTTCACTCTCCTTCATGTCAAGTGAGGTTTTGGCAGGTTTTGGGGTTTTTTTTTTTGGTTTTTTTTGGTTTTTTTTTAAACAGTGGTACTTATATTTGTACGTGGCACATGTATTTGCATGCTTTCAAAGGTAAGCTGGCACCATGGGACTTTGGGACTGAACTGCAGAAGACGGCCAAATCTGATTTACCTGCGAGGAATGTACTCACAGTTGATGCACTCACATCACTTTTTTTTTTTTAAATCCTCCTTTTCTTCAAAAGGATTCACATCCATCAGCTGCCACAAACACACTCAAAACTCAATAGCCTTACACAAATTCCACAGTCTCGGCAATATTTCCACTTTCTTCTACAAAGCACCAGCTGACTCAAGCATGTTCCATGCACGTAGCTTAGAGCACGCCACACACGTGTCTTTCCAGAGTTGAAAACCTCCTCACAAATCCTCACACAAAGGCTGTCAGACAAACGCTTTGAGGTGGGGTGCTGATTCTTAGTGCCAAACTCAAGCAAAAAATAAATTAAGCTTCAATAAAACAAGGTCACCTCTAGTAGAAACAAACAGCACTATCTTCACCTCCTTTTGCTGCACCGCACTCACCCTTTGCTGAAAACCTGGAGCCAGTAGCAGTGGGAAACTGAGGACAACCTGAATGTGAACGCTGGCTGAGACAGTCAAGAAGAGTGCTTTCGATCCTCCAAAGCATCTCCTGAGTTAAACGGAAAAACTGCCCATGGACCAGCCACCCTCTTCGCGTTGCTTTCCAGGTGCCTTCCATATCCCTTATTTAGCACCTCCACAGCTCCCAGCCCACCACTAGTGATGAATTCCCTGATCTCAGCCTTCTCTCTTGTTTTTTTTTCTCTCCATGATTTGATCCCCTCCTTCACTCTGAAGCCCTACTCCATCGTAAGTTCTCCCAGCCAGCCCTGACCTCTGCCTCCATAGGGAGTTCCATGACACCCTGCACTTAATGCTCAACACCTCTTGCCTTTTCCCTCTTCTTGCCTACCTTTTTCACCCACCATCACACCCCCTACAAGAAAAAAACAAAAACAAAAAAAAAAAGCCAAAAAACTGGAAGCCACAATCTTCCTCATTTCCTCTCTTTCCTGTAACCACAGCTTTCTGTTCTTTTCCCTCCTTGACTTACCTACCAGTCATGCTCCATGTAGCTCTTCCTAAAGGTCACTCTCGTACTGTTTCCTTTACTGCCCTACTAAGCCTCCCCTTTCACTTTTCCTTAATACAGGAGGACTATAATTTCCAAAATCCACTCTCATCCCATGTGGCTTACTCATTTTTGTCTCTAAGCCCATCAATAGAGTTACTGAGAGCTGCTTCCCCAGCCCTCTCCCACAACACCTCCCGCACAGTTTCAACATCAGCGCTCCAAGTGAAATGGCTCTTGCTCAGGTCTCCAGTGACATCATTTTACAGAGAACCCACAGCAAGGAGCTAGCGTGCTCTAGAGGGTTGGGTCTACCTCTGCCCTGCGATTTTCCCCAGAAATTTGAGTCGGGCTTACTCAACTGTTTCTTTCTTTTTTAGCTCCTGTCTCCCGGCTCTCCCACATACAAAACATCTTTTCTATGCATCAAGTCCACAGGTTGTACCTCTCTGCCAGACGCTGTTACCTCCCGTTCAAAGTCAGGCACGGGGAAAAAAAGATTGAAAGAAAGTCTATTTGATACGTTTAGTACAGCCAAAACAGCCACTCCTCATTCATCCTCTTCTTGTCAACACAAAACACACCTCCAACCTAGTCTGCCATTGGAGCTTGTAAGCCTGAGGACTTATCATCGACATGCTCTTGATGCCTCTCCAGCATGAAACATGGTGCCATACCGGACCTTGGTAAGAGGGGGTGTATTTGTATTCGGATAACAGGTATTGATCAATCCAAACTGAGACTTTTCTGTAGAGCAGAGGCTACCAACAACATTCTCCTTCCAGAAAGTCTGTATTTTCAATCTTCTGAGTGATCTACTCCTCAAGAGCTTTCCTAAAAGGCTGTGGAGCTAAGATAGATCATGTGCAACAATGAAGAAAAATGTCAGCATGAAAGCTATCTGCAATCTTAGGTACAATAAACGCCTGCAAGGCACCTACTCCAGGTAGCTCCGCTATCAGCAAAACGCCTAGCTTAGCTTTATCCCCTGTTGGTGAAGCGGGTTTAAATGAAAGCAAAATTTCCAAAACTGAGAGTTGCACCTATACCTTAACACCACACTAAACCACTTCTCAGGCTCTCCTGATGTGCACACTCATCTGGGAGCAGAGGAGACATAGCTGACATAGTTTACCGTTCCCGCAGCTCGTGCTGATTGAGCAGAGCAGTTTGAAGGGCAGCACAGCCCTAACCCACCTTAAGGCCACAGTGGTTAAGTGTCACTGCAGATACATATCAGACTTGAACAGATCTTGCAAGATAGGCATCTTATATGCAACTACTACAATGCACTCAGCACAGCATATGCTGCCCTGCGAAGTACATACAACGTGTGTACCATTTTCACCCCAGGCTGATTTCATAGAATCACAGAATGGTTTGGGTTGGAAGGGACCTTAAAGACCATCTAGTTCCAACCCCCTGCCATGGTTGCTCCAAGCCTTGTCCAACCTGGCCTTGAACACCTCCAGGGATGGGGCAGCCACAGCTTCTCTGGGCAACCTGCGCCGGGGGTTCACTACCCTCACAGCCAAGAATTTCTCCCTGATATCTAATCTAAATCTCCCCTCTTCCAGTTTGAAGCCATTCCCCCTCATCCTGTCACTCCATGCCCTTGTAAAAAGTCCTTCTCCAGCTCTCCTGTAGCCCCTTTAGGGACTGGAAGGTGCTCTGAGGTCTCCCCGGAGCCTTCTCTTCTCCAGGCTGAACACCCCCAACTCTCCCAGCCTGTCCTCCCAGCAGAGGGGCTCCAGCCCTCGCAGCATCTTTGTGGCCCTCCTCTGGCCCTGCTCCAACAGGTCCATGTCTTTCCTGTGTTGGGGGCTCCAGAGCTGGAGGCAGTACTCCAGGTGGGGTCTCCCCAGAGCAGAGCAGAGGGGCAGAATCCCCTCCTTCACCCTGCTGGCCACACTTCTGATGCAGCCCAGGATACAGTTGGCCCTCTGGGCTGTGACTGCACATTGCCGGCTCATGTTGAGCTTCTCATCAATCAGCACCCCCAGGTTCTTCTCACCAGGGCTGCTCTCTGTGCATTTTCCACCCAGCCTGGATTTGTGCTTGGGATTGCCCCGATCCAGGTGTAGGACCTTGCACTTGGCCTTGTTGAACTTCACTTCTCAAGTAAATCTTAAAGCTATGACCTCTGCAGATCCCATCATAACACAGATCTGGATACAAATAACTCCACCACTGATAGCTTTCAACAACCAAGTCATGGTAACCAAGTAATGACATTGCATAGTTTTCCTGGGCCAGAAAGGAAAGAGACCACAGGTGTCCATACAACCAAAGCCTTACTGCTATCCCTAACAACCTCAGTGACTCTGAAGCCAACCAAATGAAACCAGTTTCAATTCATTCAAGCAAACACAGCCTATTATAACACGCCCAAACTTGAGCCAGCAAGAAAATTTCTTCCTAGGATAAGGTAAGACACAGTTCACTACCCACAGATATCTAACACCGAAGCACAGATCAGAAAGCTCCTGTGTTTTGAGGGACGCATTTTAGCTCGGCAATGCAAAGGCAAAGCCTGCGGGAGTGAGAACAGAGCGCACAACGTTCTGCCTCACGTGATACTAATTAGAACGGATTAATTTTCTTCAGCAAGGTTCAGAACTCTGGAAAGAACAAAAACTGCACATCTGCATGACACGGCCAAATCCAGCTGCACATACTTGCAGCCCAGTCTCCTAAAACGCTACAATTGCTCAGGAGCCTGCCAGGGCAATGCTCCCAACACTGCAGTTGCACAAGCACTCGAGGTTACAAGTCCTTTACTCCGAAGATGGTGTGAGACAAAAGGTAATTTTTCACATTTCACATTGTGCTAAAGCGCAACCCGCCTCACGGTGCTGCCATGTAGAGGACGCAATCTACAGTTCCTTTGGAAAACTGGAAGGTATTCGACAAATAACATTATTATATAGAGAATATGAAAGTTACTGAGGCTGAACCAATGGATGACCGCACATTTTCCCAAAACACCTTGTTGACTCCTCTTAAGTAACGTTTAACTCAAAATAACCTAGGGTGGAAGGGATATTTGGGGTAAAGGCAGCAGCAGGACAATATATGAAGTCTCAGGGATTAGTTTTGCAGGGAGGGAAGCAGGCAATCCACCTTGTCTTTGTACCAACTCCAGCCCAACGACGACCACCAACCTGCACGGTCAATGCACAGGGCAGCGTGAGGGACCAAGCTTTCACATTAGGTGTAATAGAAAAACATTCTTTACTCTGCAAGTGTCTTTACAAATATATATTTATATATTTAAGCCCATTTCAGGCCATAAAAACCCATAAACAACCAGTACCTTTCTGAACAAGAGAAACTGCAATCCAGAAGTCTGAGGTGAAAGACTCCCACACAAGGGCTGCTTTGGCGCTTCTCTGAAGGCCTCTATTTAGCACATAAAACCATCTTAAAAATCACATCAGCCTTTTATCTGCAAGGAGGGGCATCATTTTTATCCCACCTTTACTACTCTCTGTATGAGGTAAACTGGAATCACTTTTACATAACCATTTACTGCTTTAAAAAGGGGATATTGTATCCTGAAGACCAGCTTTTTCCAAAAAAACATTTGTGATTGGGTTAAAAAAGTAAGATGCCGCTTGTGGATCCAACCACAATGTGCTGTTGTCTCAAAATAGAAGTAGTTGATACTAAAAAGCTATTCCAGATACATACAAGTACAAACACTAGAGCTGGTCAGAAAGATTCAGTTTCAACATTTTTAAAAAGCAGGGAAAATTTTCCGCAGTGTGGCTTTTGCATTAATTTCCCCTGTCCTCACTTTTCTACCAGTTCCATATAACCCTTCAAAAAAAACTCACGTGTGTGTTGTAAGAGTGCAAAGTCCATCCAAATCTCGTGTTTAATTTCGCTATCGCTACACTTTAAAAATCCTGATGGCAAATAAAAAGGTCTCGATTTAACTTAGCAAAAGTGATATCTAGAAAATTATTCAACATCAAGAGGTCTTACAAAAAAACTTCAGACTACTAAAGCATTCTAAGGCACAGTGTTTTGGAAGAAGTGCTTTCTCCCTTTGGTGTTGCTTTATACACATCATGTGTGTGAGTCCGAGTGACGCACGGAGCTGCAGATGTATGCCATGCCTTCTCCCAATCAGTGAATTGCATCTTCTTCCACAGTTTCAGACATAGGCTCCCAACGCCGCATGAAATTCAGTTAGACATTGCACCAGCTGCTGAAACTTGGGTCTTTCTTCGGGATCTAGGGCCCAACAGCAGGCCATCACAGCAAACCTGCAAGACGCGAGACAAATGGAAGACATGAGACCAGGCGACCACCGTCTCAACCCGAAAGTGAAAAAAAAAACCAGCATTTGCCACGAGAAAACCTGCCAACCAGCAAGAGAACAACAACTCTGCATCTTCCGATATGCGATGCTGAACAACTTCAGAAGACAGACACCCAAAATGATGAAGAAATGCGCTTGACTGCAAGCGCTGGTTTGATTTAGGATACGAGTCAGAGGCAATCCAGGAGGGAGCAATACATAGTTCATTGGAAATTGCTCAACGATTGTAAAAGCATAGTTCAAAGTGTTTCTGCAGTAGGTTTATGGGAAGGGGATTAAGAAGAACACACGAAGCAGAAGGTAGGGCCTGTGCTCTTGCATTAGGGTGATGAATAAACAGCTCAAGCACTGACATTTAACTCCATTATGCACAGTACTTCTCCGTAGTCTTGCTGAGAGAATGGACATTCCCTCTACCTACAGACCTAGTGGCTTCCTACACTGCAGTGCCACAAACACTAAGCTGAACCTCCCCCCCTCCACGCTTTGCTTCCCTCCTCCCATCCCGATCAAGCCTGTTTCTCCCACGTGTCAGAACAAGGAAAAAGAGCTGGGTCAGTATTAAGTGAAACCCAACCACAACAACCAGCAGCATTTAATTTTAGCCCGAGTTCCTCGATGTAGTTCACCAAAGCCACACAAATACTTTCATGAAGGTTTGTCTAAAAAAGGCAGAATGAACAGGCAGGGGAAGGCAAACCCGGCTCTTTCAGTGATAAGGCTGGCTTAAACGTGCCAATTACAAACTAGACATTGTATCCTCTCTCCAAAAACAAGCACTTACAGTTCATCAGGGCAGTTGATTGGCTGAGCTATTCGATAGCCGTCCTTTAAATAAGCAGCCATCTCAAAAGGGTCGATATCGACGTATGGAGTCTGTCCTAGAGTCATCAGCTCCCACAGCGTCACTCCGAAGGCCCACTAGAAAGACAAAACGTACAGCATCAACAGAGCACCTGGAGTTTTGAGAGCTCCTTCAGACATTCCACAAAACTGGTCATAAATAAGACCACACAGACTAAGAAAGCTTTACATAAATGCTATATATATGTCCAAGTTCAACATGACAATACTTTTTCTTGAATAGGAACAATAAAGAATCACAGAACAGGTGTTAAGTTGAACTAAAATTCAAATCTTAGTGCACTAAGATTTAAATGCTAAAAAAAAAAAATAATAATTTACTACATTTTTCCAGTATGATGTTTCAAAACACTTGACAAATCTAAGGACTATTAAACTCTAAACTCGCTGTTTTGAAAAAATTAACAACTTTGTACTACATTTTACCTCTTCAAAACACTACACAAAATTCCTCAAAAAAGGAAATTCAAAGTTTCAGAAGAGTAGACTGAATGAAACCACTGTTTTTTAAAATCAAAGTCATCTGTGTATCTTGAGTATACGCTCAGAAGTAGGACTCATGAGAAAAATAAAGATTTCATCTAAGTAAACCTGACAGCTGGAACAGCACTCAACACATTCAGCCGACAATACTTGCCAAAAGGAGCATAAGGTGATGAAAAATCAATCAATCAAGTCGTGTGCAAGTACAGTACAAATAAAATGATTTACTAGCTGGTATCAAGAGACAAAACATAGATGGTGCCGATACCACACACTGATGATTCACTGCTGAAATTCCAAACATCAGGATTTATTAAAAAGGGGCAGAATTCTGCAAGCCTGCAAAAGATTTTTAGTTTTAATCAAAAGAAACCCCCACCCCCTGACAGGAGCTTTAACTAAGGGATGCTGGCGGTGGCTGCTGATGGGAAGCTCAGAAAGGCAAGGGCCCAAGATGCCATCTATTAGCAGGGTGGGAAGGCAGGGCAGGACATCCTTTTTATCTGCAGTTAAGAAAAATGCTGAGGGACAAGTGGCGGTGCACCTAAAACGTGAGAATAAAGGGTGATTCAAGCAAAACTACTTAAAGAATATAGCTATTTCTAATTCCGTAAGCAGCTGCACAAAAAATGGCATAGAGAGATGCAGAGCTTCATGTCCAACAGAGTGGGAAAAAACCCCACAGGATTAAAATTCAACAGGAATCATGTTTTGTTTTTCTACGCTTTGGCTGACTGATGTAACTGTCGGCAGAGGAGGAACACATTCGGAATGTTTCAAGCCAGCAAAACCATTTTAAAGAAATGCATCCAAAAAGCAAGCCTAGAACACATGCCAATTGCATCTTAACAGACACCACCTAAATTGTTTGTAACAGATTTCACCACCGATTGTAAGTTCCACGCAATTGATAAGTAGATTTGTTCCTACCCAATAGACAAAAACATATTACACCATATTTGCAAAAACCGTCCAGGTAAAGGTGGAAGATGATACTTGGGGCAGATAGTATTTTCTACACCCAGAAAAACGCTCCATTTTTGCACACTGCAAAACTCAGATAGTTATGTATGCAAAGTTAAGAACCATATATTAGGAGTTGGATTTATCCCTATATAATTCAAGAAGGAATTCTGCGTTGTAGTGTGGAATCTAGGCCGAATTGCACTACTTTTCCAAAATGGTTATGATACTGAGGTGCCTTCATCCTAATAAAATCCTACGTTTCATTGCCAGTGTTATGTAAGCTTTTATTTCCAAGTCCAGTCTTCACAAACAGTGAATACTTTCGTGTTCCAGATTTTAAAAAAATAAAGAATAAGAAATCAACATTTAATTGATCCCATTTAGTATTATAAAAACATGCTTTTACAGGCAACTTCTATTTCCTGTTCTGTCTTCAAGTTTGGTATAACACAAAACCCCACACATTTTCCAATGAGTACAGAAGTATTTCTGGAGCAGAGCTGACTCCTTCCCTTCCTTCCTTCTCCCCCCCCCGCCTTTTTTGTTTATGTGGTTTGAGCACTAGTACAGTGGCAGTGAGGAAGAGGAAAAAAAAGCCAACCAGAACTCTTCAAAAGTTCTCTAAACTAGCACATTTTAAGATGGAGATTACAATCTCAGGATGCAGCCCTGTTAAGGAAAGCATCATTAACCAAAGAAAATATCCCCTTCGCAGGAAGACACAGATCATAAGGGTGAGTGGTTTACCATCAATTAGCACTCTAATTATCACAGGTCGATCTTCAAGGACAAGCTCCTGTTTAGCATAAGAACAGTCTGTTCTGGTGCGCAGGAAGCTGAGCAAGCATGGTGGAAGGCCACCATGGATGCACTGACTAGGCTCAGATGCGAGGGAAGGAAGGAGAGGGTGGAAGCAGGAGAAGGCTACTTGAGGAACGCAGTGAGAACGCGTCTGCATGCAGGGACGGAGTTTGGCAAACCAAAGCTCAGTGGAGTTAAACCACCAAGAAACGCCCACAGAGGATGCCCAGACATGGACCTGTTAGAGCAGGTCCAGAGGAGGCCACGGAGATGCTGCAAGGGCTGGAGCCCCTCTGCTGGGAGGACAGACTGAGAGAGTTGAAAGTGAGAGCTGGAGAAGCCTGGAGAAAAAAAGGCTCCGGGGAGACCTTACTGTGGCCTTCCAGTCCCTAAAGGGGCTCCAGAAGAGCTGGAGAGGGGTTTTTTACAAGGGCATGTAGTGATAGGACAAGGGGAAATGGCTTCAAACTGGAAGAGGGGAGATGTAGATTAGATATTAGGAAGAAATTTTTCACTCTGAGGGTGGTGAGGCCCTGGCCCAGGTTGCCCAGAGAAGTTGTTGAGGTCCCATCCCTGGAGGTGTTCAAGGCCAGGCTGGATGGGGTTTAGAGCAACCCGGGCTGGTGGGAGTTGTCCCTGCCCATGGCAGGGGGGTTGGAACTGGATGGTCTTTAAAGGTCCCTTCCAACCTAAACCATTCTATGACGAAAAAATTTAGGCTGCGCTGAAGCCAAGTGCATACACAGAAGACCACTGTACCAGACAGGACACGTCCAAGAGTGATGAGGGAGGAGGCTGAAGTCATTGCAACGCTGCTCTCATCACCTTTGCAAGGCTACTCCAACTGGGGGAGGTTGCTGACAACTGGAATAAAAGGCCACCCTCCTGAAGAGGTGGGATCCGGGGAACTATGGGTCAGGAAGTCTAACATCAGGTCCTGCTAGCGTTGGGGAGCATGTGATCCTAGAAGTCACCACCATGAAGCATAAAGGTATCTGGAAACAGCCAGAGTGGATTTAATCGAGGGCACCCTGTGTCTGACTACCCTGACTAGTTCTTTGCTGAGAAGACAGTCTTAGTGGACACAGGGCGAGCAATGATGTTCACCTTGACTTCAGCAAGACCTTTGATATTATCTTCCACAGCATCCTTATACATATTAGTGAGACACTGACATTAAAGCAGTGGTAAAGCTGGACTCAAGTTGCTGTTACCGGCAGTAGTACTCCAACTAGCAGCTGGTTACTAGTGGCACTGCTCAGGTATCAATACTATTTCATTTTCAGTGACAACCTGGACTCTCAGGAAGTTTGTGGATGATACCAACCCGGGCAGAGTAGCTGACAGGCTGGAAGACAGGGTTCTGCAGAAGGACCTCAAGAAGCTGGAGAAAACAGGCTGACAGAAGCCTCAAAATTGAAGGAAAGCAAATCCTGTCCTGCATCTGAGAGGGAATAGTTCCATGCATCAGCTGGGGATGACCACCTAGAGAGCAGCTTTGCCGAAAAGGAGCCTGGGGTCCTGGTGAACAAGTTGAACGCATCAGCAGCACGCCCTTGAAGCAAAAAAAGCCAGTTGCATTCTGCACCATGTTGGCATAAGCATAGCTAGCAGGTCAGGGGAAGCAATTCTTCTCTCTTTTCTCTCTCTGTGACACTGCAACTGAAATACTCTGTTGACGACTCTGGATCACATTCATTCAAGTAGCAGCCAAGCCCCAATACAGATTGCTCGCTGAATTTAACCGCCTTTTCTGCTAGCGCTACCAAGGAGAACAGTGTGCAACGGACAATTTTGCTGCGCTAGAAGGGCCTGCTCAACCTCTGAACTATTTGCCACAAGCAGCTAGTGCAGGAAGCACAAATCACGGTTACCTATTCAGTGCTGTGATTCTCCAACGGCTGAAGAAAGGGAAAAACATCAACAAAATACACTTACAAAATGCAAGAGGAAAAAAAAAAACCACCCAAACTTACCACATCACTAGCACTGGAAAATTCATTGTTAACTAGGCTTTCAAGAGCCATCCATCGAACTGGTCTGTTTTCATTATCTCCCAGGCAATGGTAGTCCATAGGGAATAGGTCTCGAGATAACGCGTTGTCGGTAATCTTAACCTGAAGTGCATCATCAATGCTAATGTAAAAAAACAGAAGTATTTAGTAAACTCAGCATTACAGTTTAACAGAAAATATTTATGCTCAACCTTAAGTTTCAGACTCGGGATTTAATTGGGGAACGCTAATTGCACTAGCAACATTTCAAAGCTCTAGCATTCTTCTAGATCAAGACACACTTATTCTGTGATTATCAAACATTATCAAAGAATGTATTTATTCTACATTAACAGATAAGCACTAGAAAAATCAGTAGTCTTAGATTAAATAAAATCAAACATTTACCAGTGCATACAAATACAGTTAAAGCAAACAAACAACTCCCTTAAATTATTCCTCCTCCCTTGGAGATCCCCTATCAGGCCAATTAAACAAATTTTAGCTATGGTACCTCTGTAGCAATAACGAGCCGAAGATTTAAGCAAAACAAGATCTAGTAATACCTTGTTAAAGCAACCAATACTATTTGTGGCCCAAAAGATTGTCTCTAATCAAGCAATTTAGTAAGATACTTATTCTTCTCAACAAGAGATATCAATTCTGACTATTGTCAGAAATAGGACACTGGCTAAGGGAAACTTACTTTTAATTAACAAAAGATGACTTAAAAAAAGCACACTGAGCCTACTGTTTTTTTTTCCCACCTCTGGGATGTTAATTCACATTCTTCTGGACTTAAAGAATGTAATAAAGTTCACTGTTCTCATAAACAACTGACTTCTGAATACAGGTAAGATGTTGGCTTTAAATTCTTATGACAAAAGTCTAGAAATAACATTGGGTTACTGGGAATGTAACAAAATGGTGTTTGCTGTCTTTTCATCTTGTCAATTATTTCTTTATTTTGATGAGAAAAATTAAAGAGAAACGCTCAATTTGTGTGTTTCCTGCTTCACTGTCGCAAGTACTTTCTTATTTATCCCATTTCTATGCACTTTCGGGTCAGTTCATCGCCCTCAAAATTTATTGACCAGGAAATCTCCATATCTAATCACTCATAAGAGTTCAGAGAAATTCCTACATGACCTCTGCCTCCCCTCTACTCTGCTGAGACCCCCTGCCTGCAGTGCTGTGTCCAGCTCTGGGGCCCCCAACATCAGAAGGACATGGACCTGTTGGAGCAGGTCCAGAGGAGACCACGGAGATGCTCCGAGGGCTGGAGCCCCTCTGCTGGGAGGACAGGCTGAGAGAGTTAGGGGTGTTCAGCCTGGAGAAAAGAACGCTCCAGGGAGACCTTAAAGCCCCTTCCAGTCCCTAAAGGGGCTACAGGAGAGCTGGGGAGGGACTCTTGATCAGGGAGGGGAGCGACAGGATGAGGGGGAATGGTTTTAAACCGATTTAGATTAGATAGCAGGAAGAAATTCTTTCCTGTGAGGGTGGTGCGCCCCTGGCGCAGGTTGTCCAGAGAAGCTGTGGCTGCCCCATCCCTGGAGGTGTTCAAGGCCAGGCTGGACGGGGCTTGGAGCAACCTGGGCCGGTGGGAGGTGTCCCGGCCCGTGGCAGGGGGGGTGGAATGAGATGATCTTTAAGGTCCCTTCCAACTCTAACCATTCTATGATTCTATGACCTGTCTATAGACAAATACAATACAAAGGCTGTGAGTCAGAGCCAGTGAGTAGAGAGCTCTGACTTGTGTAACCCATGTCCACTCTAACTGGGTTCAACTGTACCATGGGCAGCTGAGACCAAAAGCATATCCACCTTTAACAAACATGCCAAGACCACTACAATCCTCACTCCCTTCCCAAAATCAGGGCCCAGGTACATAGGTCTGATACACTTCATACCAATTTCTCCCAGTCTGTCACTGTACAGGAACAGACCTGGGTGACAAAGGGGTGGCAGATGAACAAACCCCTTCAAAGGATCCTGGCTACTGGCACCCTCTTTTTCTCTTTAAAAAAAAAAAAACTATGGCTAGCCCAGAATTTCTTGTACTGCAGCACAGATCAGCAGATGCTGAGCTCCTGCCTGCATTTTCCATGAAGAAGTGACAGGTGCACTATGAATTGATTTTAACTGCCAGCACACTGGATCACAAGTACGACGAGTAAAATGAAGCTGTACTTTGCCCTAGGAGGGCAGGGAGTCAAGCTGTCGGGACTGCCAACCCTTTGCACAGCAGGGGCACGAGGCAATTAATTCACTGCACAGGAATGAGAGAGGTTGTCACAAGGTAATTTCCCTAGAGTACTGTTTGTGATCTTTGTCTCCTGCAGTACCACTTCTCCCTCAACACATTCACCAGAGAGGAAAAGCAACAGGAACTGGGAAAAAGAGTCTCTAAGGAACTGTATCAAACTGAGCATCCTTACGTAGCACAAGAGCCAGGAAAGATTCTGCTGGACTAGCTTGCTGGCACCAGTTCTGAAGCACAAGAGGTGGCTTCAGGTGGATCTCACTGCTCCCTCTGTGCCAGCATTTGCTGCACCAACAATGCCTGGTGCCAGTACAAGAAGTACAGTAAGTAAAAGAATATCCTAGGACAAGCATGAGTGCTTCAGTGTCTCCCAGTTTTTTCTCTTAGCCCCTGGGATGCAACGCCAGAAGTTCAAATGTCTCAAGCAGAGCCAACAGAAGAACTGGGTGAAGGTCTGCACCCGAGAGGACTGAGTGGTTTTGTGGACAGAAGGAATGAGGGACAAAAGTTGTAGCAAGAGCGACCCCTGCCAACCCTGAGGGGCTGGGCAGGGAAGTCAGTCCACATTTCAGAAGCAGGACCTATCCGCGTGTTGGATATTTTGATCCATGTTTTACTACTCATTGCTGAGCCAGACATTCAGAGCTCTCTAAGGGACCCCTGTGGCACAGCCTGGAGGCAGACCACACACCAGGAGCGCATGCTGTCCATGAAAAGTGCAAAGACAGAAACTGGGCTTCCACTTCAAGGACTATATGGGAACAATCAAAGCAAACCCCCAGTCAAAAAGGGGTACAACAAGGCGCTTCAACAACTGTGACTTGAAGATATCGGAGGGAGTGATGCGTTGAGGATCCCAGGAGGTGCTTTCAAGGGCATACTGAAAAACATGGTAGCAAATAAGGACAAACACAAAGGTGGCAAGAAGTTGAAAGAGATGGAAGCCAAAGAACAGGAACTGAGACAGTAACCCTGTCACTCCCCCATCACGGGCAACTGAGAAACCTGAAGATTCGCGAGCATGCTGTCTTTGCACCCTTGCACTGGCAGAAGACAGGACCTGAGAAGACCCTGTAGGTACTGCTAAGGCAAAGATCACATGTAATGTATGCCCCAAGGTCATCAAGAAAATGTCAGCAGCAATTCTGAGAAATTAAGTAGTTTATCAATATTACTTTCATAAAACAGACACAAGAAGAATCAAGCAAATGACTAGACCATGGGGCATTTTATTTCTTTCCAAAAATAAATGAAGCATCGTAACTGAAGGAACACAAGATGTGCCTTCATTCCAAGTGATCCAATGATGATGTACTGTTTCATAAATGAAATCATTTATGACAAAGCAGAGCTCATCAAGACCACCTCTAGCAGCCAATTTCAGGTTAAAGACTTCTTATTCATCAGTTCAGTTACCTCATTAGAATTTACTCAGCGACTGGCAATTTGTACACAGCTCTGGGGTATAACCGGGGTTGCTGCTTTTTCCTTTTCTTTCATTGCTAGTTCGTTCATAGACCAGTATATGTCCTTTAGGTGGAGGAAAAAAGGAGAAATATCTCTCCAAATCAAGAACTTGAATTCAAGGCTTCAAACACAGTCTTGAATTCTGAAAGGTAACTGTGTTACTTGAATTATGACGTTATTTGCAGATATCATAAGGCTAAGCTCATGGACTAACTGTTCCTTTAGGTATGATCAGATGTTAAGTTTAGGCAGAACCCTGTATTTTCTACATTTCCCCTTATTAGGTATCAAAACAGGTGGAGAATGAGCACAATTGGTGGACTTTGAGTGATTTGGTTTACAGAAAGTCACCAAACACCTCAAACAATCTCTACATTTTGAGGGCATATTCCAGTCAGAATCAGAGAATCACAAAATGGTTTAGATTGGAAGGGACCTTGAAGACCATCTAGTTCCATCCCCCTGCCATGGGTAGGGACATCTCCCACCAGCCCAGGTTGCTCCAAGCCCCATCCAACCTGGCCTTGAACACCTCCAGGGATGGGGCCTCAACAACTTCTCTGGGCAACCTGGGCCAGGGGCTCACCACCCTCAAAGTGAAAAATTTCTTTGTAGTATCTATTCTAAATCTCCCCTCTTCCAGTTTGAAGCCATTTCCCCTTGTCCTATCACTACATGCCCTTGTAAAAAGTCCCTCTCCAGCTCTTCTGGAGCCCCTTTAGGGACTGGAAGGCTGTTCTAAGGTCTTCCTGCAGCCTTCTCTTCTCCAGGCTGAACACCCCCAACTCTCTCAGCCTGTCCTCCCAGCAGAGGGGCTCCAGCTCTCGGAGCATCTTTGTGGCCTCCTCTGGCCCCACTCCAACAGGTCCATGTCTTTCCTATGTTGGGAGCTCCAGAAGACGGTCTCAAACCCTACTTCAACATTCCTACCATTTGCAGAGCACATTCATATCTATCCATCATTTGACAACTAAGAAATCTACCAGCAATCAAAGCCTATTTTTTTTTAGGCAAAAAAAATGAAGAAAACTAACTTCATACGAAAAAATCTATCCACTAGTAAATAGCCAAAGACATTGCCAGTTTTTATTAAAGTTTAAGGGAAGCTTTAATATTTTTCAAGCCTTTGAAAAATTAAGGATAGACAAAACCTAGCAAGAGTATTTAAGATGAAGATATGCTGCTTTCTTGTAAACCATGTTTTCTGGTTCATCTTATGTTTAGAGGAAAACAACTTCACTGACAAGACTATTCATCCAGAATCTGTTAAAAAAAAAAAAAAACAAAAAACAAAACACACACACCCAACCAGCAGTATATTTTGAAGTAGAGATGAGGTTAACTGGAGAAAGCCCATCCAAGCCTTAGCTACTGCTGTAACACTGCCTGCACGATGCCTCTATCCCGTTGAGTACTTACACGCAGTTTCTAGCAGCCAGGTCTTTGTGAATGACCTCCCGTCTGGCCAAATAACTCATTCCACAGGCAATCTGAATCGCCATATGTACAAGATCCTGCTGGGAAATTGCCTGCAAGAGCACAGAAGAACAATCAATACAAAACTGCAAGCCCAGCACCTGCTAGGTTAGTGGTTTTGTCATATTCTAGTGCCCCCTCCCTCACCTTTAGTGGCTGATGCTTTCTAGCAGCTTATTAGACACTGCTGAAAACTTATGAAGACTTCTTATTATAAATATTAACCTTTTTATTTGTTTGTTTCTCTGGAAACCAACTTGTTTTCAAGGAGCAGAGCACAAAACAGCAGTCAAAATTCTTGTTGTTATCTAGTACCAAAGGCTGTTGGCTCCATCAACTTTTACAACTTCACAGTCATGTAAAAATTAAACCCTTTTCCATATTTATACCCCACGTTCGCTCTTTCATTTCTACAGTGTTTCAGAAACTTCACTGTGTAGGTGGACACAATGAAGTTGCAAGACTGGGGTTAAAATAAACCAAGTACTAAATTAAAAGAATAATAAATGGGTTTCTTCTTTAACAGGTTGTTATTAAGAGCAATAGCCATATATTATTTCAGAAAACTCAAAGAGTTTGCCTCAGGTATTTGTGGAAAAGCTCCATCTTAAGAAGTATCTAGGACACCAAATGTCCTTTTTTTTATAGTTAAGTACAGTCATACCTAATTACTAAGAGGCAACTCCTGTTTGAGATAATACAGATTATAAATACCATTTCTGCTAAAATCCTGGGAAATTCTGGGAAAGGGATATTAGCGTGTTGCACAGGGGTTCATAACTCAGATTAAGCAGCAAAACAAGAAAAATCAAAGTTAAAAATCCTAGCGGTTTATCACAACTTGTAAATTAACGGAGGTAGGTGGCCCTTGTGAGTTTGAAACCTGCTACGTAACAGGGACAAATGCTGATCTTGGGAAACGAGACTGCATTTTGTGCTTCATTTAGTCTAAAGACAGAAGGCAAACCAAGGGGAAGTTGAAGAAAAGACGAGGTAATCCTAACAAGAGGGACAGTTTTAATACATAGACACATCCACCACTAAACACTCACTCAGATTTTTACAAATATGCAAAGTATGTTCTCATCTAGGAATATTTTCTCACTTCTCATAATACATATATGCAATAGGTTCCACTGAAACGCAGTAAAGTTACAAATGCTGAAGAGCAGCCACAGCAGTAAAAAAAAAAAAATAAAAATCAGAGATCACCTCCTTTAGTATCTGAATTTAAGGAAATCCAGTTATTTTACTGAATACAAATCTACAGCAGCACCATAAAAGTTTAACACAGGTGCTTTATGCTTACTATAAAATAATTAACTACAGTAATTAAAGGGACAGTCTATTAATTATACCAAAAAAAGCTGTAAATCTGAAATTTCTCCATTCACAATTTCCCTCTGTGTATTCTACCTTAAAACCACAACCATATACCATTTTCTTTATTTTTTTGATATTTTTTATAAGATGTATTGATATACCAGCTACTACCCCCATCAGAGCAAAACATGCAAAATCAGCTTTGTGCCCTCTGAAGGTCCACGATCACACAGCCAAGAACGTTTTCCTTATACAAATCATGACAAACACTTGCTAAGGAACCTGCTTACCAATTTTTCATTGTCACAACAGAAGAGGTGAATACCACCACTACTTCTTTGAAGGCACACACACAGAGATGACAAACCAAGACTAAATTTAAGGGGCAAGAGGTCACAGATTTCTGAGTGTACCTGAGGATTGTTGGCCTCTACCAGCTTGCACTGTCGCAAGAATAGTTTAAGGTTCCCCCAGTTCATGTACGGCAGCAGCACCATCGGTTTCTCTCCCTCTTCTATACAGACATGAGTGATAGGTAGCAGATTCCTGGAAGACAGGGAGAGAAATTCCTGATTTTATGAAACTGAAATGCGATAAAAATCTTCTCAAACTTTAAAAACTTGAAGTGAAAGTAATTCAACGTTGAAGAAAAGCATTTAAACTTGCCTTACAAATCGCAGGGCACAAGGTCTCCAAATAACTGAAGCCCCAGACTTTTTTTTTTTTTTAAATTACATATTTGAGTACTTTCTCATTAGGAAGAACCCTCCAATTTTTTTCACTTGGTCCTAAAGTGCTGAAATACGTTTCTGTGAACACAGGTTACCATTTATATTCAGAAGCGATGTATCCTCAACTTGGAACCATTATCATTCTAAACATAATTATAGATATAAAATATGTAGCTCCATTACAGTGTTTAAAAAAAAAGTCAGAACATCGTGTTTGATCCACTTCAAAATGACTGAGCGGAATTTTTTGGTTTTGAATCAATTAAACATGAAATTGCACTGTAAACGCAGAAGTACATCAGGAGTTTTATCACACGTTTTATTCCTCCTTATGGCTCAGATAACACCCATGCTGCATTCCTTAAACATCTTCCTACAGTATCAACATAGGAATTTGGAGAAACTTGAACCAAACTGTATGTAGTTTCAATTTTTTGAAAAATGGCTCTTCTGTTGAAAAGGTATTAGGAAGTCTCAATGAGTTATAATGATTTTTAAAAAGGAGCTTTGCTATTTCCTGTTCTTACTTGAAGTCTGATAGTCAGGTGTCCCACCCATGAGCTCCACATACCCATGCAGCTCTACCTTCAACCGAGATAAAGGTCCCAGCTTTACAGGCAGCGTACAGAAGAAAAGCTTTTCAGACTTTTTGAAGAGTTTGACTTGCAAAAGGGAGGACAACAACTGATTCTGAATGGTGAGAGGGGGGTTGCTTCATTTGGTTTCAATTTTAAGCATGTTTCCCCAAGAACCTGCTGCTTCTCCTCTTAATAAAACAATCCTGTATTTTAGGCAAGGTCTTAACTATAATAATTCTTAGAAAAGTGTATTTTAAATGCAGTGTAGAACTAATAGTTCTGCTTGAACTATTCTCATTTCCTTCACATCACCAGTAAAAGAGATTAATTATCTGTCTAGGGACTTGACTATGAGTGTAGGTTTCTTCTTACCTGCATCCTTCCCAGTAATGAAGATCTTTAAGGCCAATTTCAGCCTTTAATCTGAATTGTAAACTTGCCACTAACTCAAGCTGTTTGGGGCATCAATTCAAAAAACTTAAGAAACTTAAGCCATGCCCTTAATTCTTAAGGGATAAATCCCACCAGTGATGTTACAATGCCACACCAGGACATGTGTGTGAGCGCGCTAAAAAACATTTCCTGGTCTCCATGTGGGAGGGTACAATGTTTTTCTGTGCCATGTAGAAAATTATGAATACAAAGCAGCCTAGTAAATTAGCTAAACTGATGATCAACCTGCATACATACTTACTCGCTCACATCATCACTAAGATGCCACCACATTTAACAACTAGCCTGTGCAAGAACCAGCGTAAACCAACACATGCCTGCAGCACCTTTTTCTGGAATAACTAAGAATATATAAAAGGAATATCCACCCATATTTCACTGCGAGGCTTGGAACACCAAACCAAATACTTTCCCCACTTTCCCACAGGCTGCTACTATTTTATTTTACTGACTGCACAGCTAGGAAAGAAGATTATAAGCACTCCTTGCAAGCAGCAGCATATCTAGAATTCTGCATTTTACGGTGACACAAAACTAGTTTCAGCTCTTTACAGCTTAAAAAAAACCCTTCAAATGTACAAAATGTTGCTGAATTCTGAAAAAATTGTTTCTTCTCCCCCTAGGAAGCTTTAAGCACAAGTATTTTCAGCTGGCATGGATATAGTTTTGCTTATAAACACTGCTTAGCTTACCTGTGATGAAGTCCTCTGAGTTTACAGCTTTCAGTCAGCATCATTGTCACCTGTACCTCTGAGGCTTGATCTAATGAAAAAAAAAAAAAAAAAGAAACAGAGAAGCCACAGATACAACATTGGAAACCAACCAACATTTTAATTAATATTTGGTCCAGATCTGCAAGTCAGTCGAGGTCATCTGAGCACAAACACAACTTGTTTGCCTGCTTTTTAAAAATGGAGTTTAAAAAAAAAAACCCAACAAACAAGCCAAGTTCTAGGACAATATTTCTGCTTAAACAAACTGGGTGAAGCTGAAAAAGGAATTAAAGCACACTCCAGGTGCTGACAGACTGTACTTGTGCCACTTCCCAACAGCTTCTGGGCAGGCATGAACTGCCTGCACTCAGCAGTGTGGGTCACATCCTGCACACGGGGCCAGTGCTGCTGGAAGAAGGGGAACATGCCACGCGTTTCCCAAAAAGCACAGAAGTGCTCAGAAGACACTGTTTTGCTGCTGAATTACCAGTATAGGCTCCTGCAGTTTCCTTCCATGTTGATGGAGACCATTTCTTGCTAGATTTACTTATTTACTTGCTCTCTACTTGAAACACTTGACTCTTGGTCACCTTAGAAATGTTTGCTGTTCTTTCACCAGCCACTCAAAAAATAAAATAAAAAAATAAGAACAAAAACCCCTACTGCTGCCAGCTAAAATTCAAGCATCTGCGATAACTCCAGCATCCCACAGCAATCAGAACATCTACTGGGCAGGAGCAGAAGTGTTGCCTGTAACCCCTTCCCCACAAATATTTTTGTGTTTGTGGAGTTATTTCCCCACTCTGGACTCAAGAATCAACAGGGGAGCTTCACACGATGTAAATCAGAGCGCTCACAATCCCATCCGCCTCATACCTGGGTGCATTTTGTGTCCCTCCTTCGTGCTAGAACTAGTACTGGTGTGTCTAGGCAGCAAGCTAGCACAGGGGAGAGCCCAGCAAAGCCTGCATTAGGATGAATTTACATATTACAGATGAGTCAAACCAACATTTTACTACTCTGGAGGGAAGAAGGAGAGAGGGAATAGAGAATTCATCTGCTATTTTCCCTTCTTCACAGTCTTACCCTCCTCCCCGTACAAGCTCCAACATACTTTCCTAATTGAACTTTAACCCTGCAAAAGAAAACATGACTTTTGACCGAGTTGAACATCGTCAGTGCAGATGAGCACAAGGTAGGGAAAGACAGCCCAAAGCTCAGAGGGAGAGCATGGCCTCCTGCTCATGGCAACAGCAAGGTAAGAGACAGGCTCTAACTATAATACACAAATTGGCATTTAGCTTTCCTAATCTGCTGGAAGTAGAGACAGCTTCAGGCGCAACACAGCTCCTGCCTAAGAAGGGTACATCAACAGAGAAATTGTGCAACTCAAGAACCTGCGAGCCACAAAACAATCTGCTGGATTGAGAGAGTTCCCCTAAGCCAGGGAAAGGAACGGTATCCCAAGGCAAACTGTTTCAAAGGCTGCTTTACCACCTCAGCTCAGGAGAGATCAGACAGCAGGTATGCCTTCCCAAGAGTGCACAGGCACTGAAAAAAAAAAAAGGAGGAGATCAGGAAATGGAGGTTTTAAATGCAGACAGAGGTCCCAGGCAGAGGCACTGAACCCTGAGCATGCCTGGAAACCCCTGAGGATCATCACTGCCAAGACCCTGTACAGGCTGGAAGGACCAAGACCACCAAAAGCCAAGACACATCACTCTGGAGAATTCCAGCCACAGAGATGCTGTGTGACAATTATGGCAGCAGTATATTATGGGATGCATCAAAAGAGCACATTTCCTTGTCGTTGATAACAAGTATGTATGGGGGGAGGCTATGAACAAGTTCTTGCAGTGCAGAAGACATTTAAATAACAGTTAGCAGAAGCCCCTAGTTTGCATACAGAGGCATCAGAAAGAGAAGGTCGTACCTACTGTGCAGCGACAGCACTCAAGTGTTTGATATGTTGAAGCTGATACGGTGGAGACAAGACTTCAAAAGGCTTGTAAGCAACTAAGAAAACCCAAAATACTATATAGGCATGAATGGCTGAAACATTCAACTGTTATAAAGGGCAAGAAGCATTAAAAGTAGAGGCGTAAAAGCATATTATAAATAGTTAGAGGAACCACCAGCTACTAGTACACAGCTTCAGGTTTAAACGCATTAACTACTAGAACTCAAAGACCACATCATCTTCAACCCAGCACACAACGAAGGGAGGAAAGAGATTACTTGGTGTGAGTTTAAGGTGATTAACTCGCTTATATGCCCTTCGGCCCTGTGCTTGCTTAACTGGTTTGCTTTTAATTATAAGAGCCACCACGCAATAATTCAAAGCTCTAAATCAGAGATTATTTAAGACTGGCTTTAAAATCTACAGAACAAGTTAAGCTGGTTCGGACAAGGCACCTATCCATCTCGTCACGCCAACACTGTAAAAGACAACGTTCTTGTGCCAATGACTTTCCCTTTCCATCACGCCGGGTGTTTTTCAGCAGGTCAGTGTTACATTTCATTGTTTTCTTCCAGCTCAGAGGCACTGCGCTACAGCCATCGAGCACTCAAAAGGACGACTGACTCCCATTCAAGTATATAGGGAAATCTACATCTTATCTTGTGAAACAGTCCCAGCATCCGTATTGTGTTTTCTTATCAATATTATTTCCTTGTTTTCTGCATGGAAAAAACTTACACAACACCAACACATTCAACACGCTCAGAACAAACAATAGCAGTACGAGGCTAATCCTCCTCTGGCTTAGAATGGTGCCAATTTAGAACAACCACACAATTTGATTATTGTGGTTTTCCATGAGATATAATTCAAAACAGAATATAAATCACCACTTCTTTGAGTGATTCTAGTCAAAAGGGGGTCAGAAAAATACCAAAATAACACTACTGCAACAGTCCCCACTGCAATTAGACTTCCTTTGATGGCCATTTTCTTTATTTACCCACCAAAAAGTACATTTAAACAAATACTCGGTCACATTTAATAGATTATAACCACTTTTGAGCACCCAAGAGACAAGTCTTCATAGATTACAAAGAAAGTGATTTTGCTAATAAAACATTTTATTGCAGAGGACCAGGCGAGTCTGCATCCCGCACTGAAAACTGTTAAAAGCCATCCAGAAAATCCACAGCATTTCTGCCTTTAATATGAGAAATACACGGTCCCAGAGCAGAGCCGGCGACAGCCATGACCCAGCAATTCCAGCTTGGCAAGACATTTTTACGAGGACATACTAAAGCGAATCCTACAGATTTCATTTTCCTGCCTGGGCCAAAGTATAACCCTGTACCGAACCCATATATCAAATCTCTAAGCATTACACGTAAGCACACACACACGTGGGCATTTTATTCACAGAATTGTTTGTGTAGCCACACAAAACGAGAGCCAGGGAACAATCTTGTCAAACACACGAGCATGCCCACAGGCTTTTGCGGCTCATTTTTTCTGTACCGTATCCGTGAAGTCATTTGATACGAACACAACCACACACGGAGCTGAAGAGGGGGGGAATGGGAGGGAAGCCTCCCACAGAGCCAGAAACCTCTTAAATTAGAATAGCAACTAAACGCCACGACAGAGGAGCCTGTAGTCTCCCATATATTCAATCCGTGCATCAGGAAACAGCCCCAGGTCAGTGGAACACTCCAGAGCAAGGCAACAAGGGCTTGTTGCACAACTTCTTCAAAGCCCTAAATAAAAAAAAAAAAAAAACAAAAACAAACTCCCCTCTGAGACATTAACACTATTTGTGATTAAGAACACATCAGTGCTCAACAATTCATGTGGCTGCAGCCTGATGATCGTGAGGTGCTGCCAGGTCAGTGCTTCTTAGCCCTGAAAGAGCATCATCCACTTCCACGCACCAACAGCCGAGTAACCGAACAGCAAAGACTTCAGGTCACATGAGTTAAGAGGAAGAATTAATACCCAGTAGTAATTCTAGATGTTCAATTAGGACCTAAAAGGCCCAACTTTCAGAAGGTGCTTAAAAACAAGACTAGCTGAGATAGATGCAAAGGCATTCCAGAACTAGGAAGATGCTTTCAAAGCACTGGTTTTACCATTTCTGTGCCAAGACCCTGGCTGCAAAAGTACACCCTAGGGCACAGAACAAGAACAAGCTCGGATTTCAAGAAGCTTTGATATGGCTGCAAGTTTATCTCATGATATTATGTTATCTGTATATAGCCAGGCACAATGGGGCTCTTGGCAGTACTATTTTTATATAAGAGGCTAATCTCTCCGCACAATTCTGGCAAGCACAATATTACAGAGGCCCTTCCTGGTTCCTGGAGAGAAAGAGCACCTCTTTGGTTTTTACCAACTTCTAAAAGACCATCTGCAAAAACACATTTTACATCTTTGTTTACCATCACTCATGTGAGTCACTGTGACACTCGCGTGGAAAAAAAAGTCTCTGGCAAGTTTTGCGATGACACCAAGATTGCAGGAAATTGCTTGCTACGAGACTGGGCACTCCTACCAACTGCAGATCATCACGCTCTACGTTCACTGGGTGGTAGTGTATCGGAAAAGAGTCACTCCACACCTCAAATTACTTATCAGAGATGAAAAGCAGCAATTACCTGGATATTGCAGTGGGTTATCCGGTTAGCTGGACGGCTTTCAAGAATAACATTTTAAGTCAGACCTCCTAGAACCTCAAAATCGCAAAGCCCAGCATTACAACTTAAAGACTTTAAATTGTAGCACCGTCACCGAAATCCAGTTCTTCAGATGGAAGACAAAGCAGAATCCTGAAAGCAATGTAGCTGAAGGCTTCAAAATTGACACAAGTGATTCCAGAGCCCTTTCATAGCTTACTACGGGCAGTAACACACAGTGATTTCTTTCAGCACTCCTATCAGGAGCAGCTCGGCAAACACTATAGCTAGGAAGTCTAAGGCTTCCGACAAACGCGTTTCCTGACAACAATATTTGAAAAGATGTTTTACCTGAAGCTTTTCTCACCTTTGGACCACTTGTAATGTCTTCTTCCCTGCGAACTTCCTCCTGTCTCCTATTGCAAGCTAATATTCCTCAACATCACAACACTTACACAACCCGCTTTCTATAGGGCTACCTGTTTTCACAAAGCTTGTATTACCCTTATTATCCTTCAAACTTGCAGGCTTTGCCAAATACACTGTGACAAAGTCCACAAGCTCGAGCTATTGAAGCGTGAAAAGCATACAGGTGGGCACAACAGCCACAGACTCTGGGCCCACAGGAACTGAGAATGCAGTACCAGAACTGCTCTACATGTTCAGCTTCAGGTAAGAAGTGCTCTTAGTATCAACACATCCTTTTTAATGACTGTTGCTTCTGCCCAGCATTTTGTTATGTAAGATGTCTCCCAAGGCAGAATTCAATCCCAGTTCAGAGAGAATACATGCCTGAATACTCCTTTAACCCTTCTGGACAAGTCTTCAGTTTTTTGGAAGAAATTCAACACTCGAAGACTATTCCGATTTCACATCTGTTGTACATGACATTTTAAATGCTGCTAGCAGGCATTTTCAGAACTTTCCTTCAATAGAACGACGAACTGCTCAAGGAATGCAAGTAGTCATGATCTGATCTGCTTTTTTATAGATAGAAGGGGAAGTACATACACAAAAATATCTACGCTTTAACATTTCAGGAGGCCAAAACAGTTAAGACAGCGACAAGTTCCCATGGATGCCAACAGCACATCCAATGGCTTTTTGCCTACCACACCCCCCAGTGCTCCACTTTGGCAGCTCTGTTGCACCCAGAAGCGCAGATAGAGGTGTTCAGGTAATGGCTGTGCTTTTACCCACCAACCTCTATCTGCTTTGCAAGGCAACCATGCACCCTACAGAACACCAACGTATGTTAAGACACACGTACCCAAATGACAACACGAGGAGGTTACACACACACACTATGCTTAGGCTTGTCCAGATTTCAAAAGAGCAAGATTTCCCCTTCAGTCTTAGTATCAAGGCTATTTATATCAAAATACTTGTTTCCATGCCACAACCACACAAGTTTATTTTCCAAAGCAACGCAGCTCGTAGTTTCAAATTCAAGCCTAATTTTAATATATTCTGGAAGCGATTCAACCTGACACCACTAAAACAGGGAATGCTGTTCTGGTTTTCCAATGTTACAAATGCACACACAGTTTGAAACCACAGAAAAGGGCACAGAGCAGTACAAGTTGGGGTCAGTGCTATTTCCCTGCATAACAATGCTAGAATCCAACTAGCAGCAGCAAATAGCAACAAGTCAAAGGCTCTTTGCTCAGTAATCTATTTAACTTAAAATAAAGCTGAAAGTGTCAGTAATTGTGAAGTGAAACTGAGGAAGAGAGACAGAACTGATTTAACGTTTCGAAGTCTATCAACTGCTGAAGGGCAGCAGCAAAAAAAATTGAAATACAAGTAGTGATTTTAACTGTATGTAAATGAAAGTGTACTGTAGATTATGAATTTTTTTTTTCCTGCAGAAGCATATGGAATAGCAAATATTTAAGTACAGTACTTCAGACATCAACCTCAGAGCTGCTACTGAGTATTTTTTTTAATGTATGTTGTACGATTTTAGGTCGCTCAGGATACCTTCTTAAAGAACTAGGACTGAATGACAAATATAGTGCATTTTTAAAACTGATATTCAGAAATCTGCTACTTTTCCCTAATTCTTTAAATTCAAGTATCTTCCTTCACAAAGATGCTAAGAATTTAGCTCAGACTAGAAGCAGTTCTTTTCTTGTTTGTTTTTGTTGTTTTTTTTTTTTTTTGTCATAAACTTTATTCTACAGAAACAGGATCCTGTACGCTGATTTTGGGAACTTAAATACTTTTAACAATTAACCTAAGTACTGTGCATTTAAGGCATGAACTTAAACTTGTACCTATTTTCACCAGGCTGTGCTTCTAAGAATGAACTGCCCAGAACAGTAAATTCAATGCAATTTAAAAACGGTACCTTGGGAACAACTGTGTGTGTTCCACATGGCGGTATACTGTATGTCTAATATGAACAAGAAACCTTTCAACTTGGTTAACGCAAAGCTTAGCATACACACTTAAGCCACCTAAGTACGCCTAGTGCTTTGCATGGCCTAAGTTCTCAGACTCTATTCCTCCACCTCCTAAATGTACTGAAGAAGTCCTAAAGGGTCCCCAACTCGCACAAAGCTCAGCCAAAAAACAGACAATGGTTTACATCTAATAGGTTTCCTCCTGTCTACAACTCAACAAATATTTGCACTGCAAAATGAGTGTTTTGACTTATACTAGAAAAGTCATGTGTACTACAAATACCCTGAAGGCAGCTGCAGTCTGAAGGGGTACCAGACGAATTCATGGTAAGGTCCTTCCCCAGGGCTTCTGCCCCAGCATCATAATCCATATTATGCATGGGGGCACACTCCGAGCATACCCCCTTAGATTAATAATAAATTAAAGAATTTAAAAAGTAGAACGTTGGAGGTAGCCAAGAGTGCTGAAAAAGTCCTTTAGTGACCTACAATGATACGAACAAAACTCAAAGCACTGGTAAAGTTAATAAAATGATGATGTTAATCTTCACTTACGCCATGACTTTGTTTCCAGTGCTTTTCATGGGTGGTTTGTTTTCAAACACTCCTTCCTTGTAATAAGAAAAATTTTAAGTGGTTAGAAAATGAAATGAAAGCAGTCAGGTTATCTTGAACAGCACGATCGGTTGTTTTTAACAAAAATGTACCTTGGCCAGAAAGTACTAAATGAGTCAGGGCTCTGCACAACCCAAATGCACTGCGTCTGTTCCTGGAATAATACAATTCCATTTGTTCTGCAAAGAATTTTCTCCTTCACAGGAAAAGCACCATTAAACAATGTGTTCTTTAAATCAAGAGGTGAGACCTCTGTGTTTTCTTCCTCTTCTAATGCAAGATGATCTAGAAGATTCACAAGAAAGTCTATTTCACATCATATAAAGGCAGAAGAGATCTGTCAATCACTGGCAAGAGATGCAACGCCATCTTTGAGAAACATGCCAACCGAGACACCTGCCAAAGTTGAGTGTGATTGGAAACCTCCTGTCGGGAAGTGAAGCATTACAACCACATAAAACAATTCTACTGCAGAGCAAGAAACACAGCTAAGAAACCAAATGCCAGCTAAGTCTCCCCATCTTTCTAACAAAGAACTTGCTCAGGTTGTGTTGATTCCCATATCCCAAATACAGTACAGATACATGTTCTTGTTCACAGTGCTAAGGAGACACACATCATTAATCTTCACAAGTGTCTATTTAAAGAAAGAACAAAGGCAAATTATCCACAGAAAAGTCTCAATGTGAAAGAAGCTAAAACTTTTACGACAACAAACAACTTAATACACAGCGAAACTGTAAACTGCAAATAGGAAAGAACAACTGGGTGGCCAACATGAAGGATCTAGAGAAACTACAAACAAGTGACACCTTTTGCCCAGGGCTTGTGATCTTTGTACTCCCAAAGTTATTAGAGCTTCCAGAAAGCTACCTCTAATTTTGGCAGCTGATACCCTTTTTTTTCTTTTAAGCTCTCCTCTTTGGCACAGAGCACTGCACATAATGGCAGACTCAGGCCTCCAGACACACTCTAAAGCATCAGATGATATAGCATTAAAAAAAACACATTATAAATTAATGCATTTCATGAACACGCAGGTAGAAGCTTTGTCACTACCCAGGGCATGTTACAACTTTGCTCTGGAGTGCACTACAGTTAGGTGAAAGAAAAAAAAACCTCTCCTAAGGGACCTGGAGTGAACTTCTGGCACGCAGGGATGAATTCTGCTTTCATACTATCTCTTTATAAAAGATGCGGCATTGAGATTTCAAGAGAAGCGTTTCCAACTTTTCAGCTGTATCAATTTACAAGCTATGGAACAAGTAGTCACTGAATCAGTTGAAAAGCACTTCAAAGCCTTAACGCACAGTTCAGACGAAAGACCCTAGACAAATTCTGTAGCGTAGGAGAAACTAGTCAAATAATGCTAAACAAGCAAATTCCAATCTATTGCCTCCTGCACTGATGTTGCTTTATTAGGATCAAACTTGCCCTTTGAGAGTCTGACCCAACAGGTCAATCCCAGCTTGGGAAAATGGGGAAATACAAAATGTTCCTGGAAACCAGTCTCACCCTCTCTGAACGGCCTCTTTCACATGCAGAGTTTCTCAGGACAAAGGTAGGCAGGTCCAGGGTTTCTCAGTTTTTGTGTAGTACTAAGTAATTACTAAGTACTAAGTTCAGAAAAATCAAGGCTTCTTGATTTCAGTTAGCACTCTTGTGGTTTACAATAATGTACAGCACCTTACCAGAAGGCTAGAAAACGTCAGGGAAGGTAAAGCTGCTGCAGTTACCGCCAGGACCAGTCAACTATCTTGGCTTTTTGATCCTTTGGGGAAGAGGATCAACCCTAGGGCAAGGTAAAAACACAGGAAAAAGGCAAACGGACAAGGCTGCAAACACACTCCTCTCATAGATCTAACTATTGCCTGATGAGCGTGTCAGCCACAATGTTCATCTTTTCCAGGATATGAAATGAGAAAACTGACAGCACATTCTCCTCTGTCCACATTACCAGGAAGGTTACAGATCTTATAAATACATTCACATGAAGGAGAAACACAAGAAAGAAGAGATCCATTATGATACGCAGCTGCTGTTACGTCTATGGCATGACCTTTCTTCACAGGTTTTCTTGATGAGAAGTACTCAGAAACCATTACTTGAATGGCACAATAATCCTTCTTTGGCACCCTTCCTAGTGCAGCAGAGGTCTTCTCCTAAAAGTCAACATACATGAGCTGCCCATGGCTCAAGGAAGCCTTCCAGTCCCATGTACACTGCTTGCTGGGATTTCTTGAACATGTCCAGCAGATAAGGAGGTGTTCAAGGCCAGGTTGGGGCTTTGAGCAACCTGGTCTAGTGGGAGGTGCCCCTGCCCAGCGCAGGGGGGGTGGACTAGATGGTCTTTAAAGGTCCCTTCCAACCCAAACAATTACTATTATAACATGTAGTTCTAGTTTGGGCATGTGTACTGATCATGTTTGCCATGTCCAGGTGTTCTCCTTCCAAAGGGTGTCTTCTATTGCCAATGCCACATTTAAAGCCGTAGCAACTACTCTAGTATCACAACAGCCAGTGCAAAGTCTTAAGTTTCTCAAGCTCTGATTTCCTCTCAAGAAGGTTATTCTTCCTCACAGCACCTGCTGAAACAATTTCAGGTCACATTTTTCAGATTATCTGGAACACCCCTCACCTCCTCCCCATGATTTTCTGTCATTCGGGGTACTGCTGGACTTTATTTTAGCTATAGAGACAAAGCCTTTTTCCCTTGTTTCTCTCCCGTGACCGTCAGGCTCCTTTCTTGCCTTCAGCAACAGAGATACTCTTAAGTCAGTTTAATAGTTCTCATACCCATCTCACTTTTGTGGTCCTGCCCTACTCCTGTGTTTGTGCCAAAACAGCAGTGTGTGTGTGGTCACAGAAAGAACGAGATCAAGGGAAAAAGTCTGGTTAAGAGAGAATTTTTGCAGGTTTTTTTCTTTTCCAAGCAGATCAAATTCCCAACTTATTACATGACTCAGCTGCACACAGAGCTATCACAGCCAGGGTACGAAGACGAAGCTGCTTAATATTGGCACGGCAAATGAACTGCTGTAAGGAGAAGTGGGGATGTTTATAGTTATTTTCCTAGCAACGTTCTGCTGCTCAAACCAATATTATTTCACAGACAAGTATCAGCAAAATCTATTATAAACTTTGTCCCTACAGATCCTTTTAAAAGCTGAGAAATTCTCTACAGACAATTATGCGAATACCATTACTCCCTTAAGGCCACGCTCCAGTTCACTGCAGCCAGCAAACCTTTCACTGCAAAGGGAAGGGCTGGAGAAATTAGGATGTGTGCTGTGTCAAAGACTCAAGCCACTGCAAGAGAGAAATGCAGCTTTAAAAGTGGATTGGAAGCCCCATTTTGGTAAAGCAATTAGGTAGTAGTGATGTGAGGCAGCTAAATTAAGATCTGTTCTCACAAATGTTGTCTTGTCATTTAATCCAACGCTATAAAAAGTAAGACTGCTTGAGTAGTGCTGCACAGATGTTAAACTGCTCTAGCTCACGACAATTGTGGGGCTCACAAGAGCCATGGCGTTTGTTGACTCCGCATGAGGGCAGAGAACCACCAAATAACACAGCGAAGGGAATCGCAGATTAAGGTAACACTGCTGAATGATGCCCCAAGTTAGACTGCCTCATCATACCCTTTTTTTTTTTTTTTTTAAAACAGAGGATACTCCTTTGCTGCTTGCTGGAAGTCACTATAAGAAAATTCTTGCCTTTATGTAAGAGGACCGTTACTTTTGTTAAGGCCATGATTACTTCAGCAGACACAGTTCTAGCGAACACCATCACGCTAAATGGTAGCTACGAACATCGTAGAATGGTTTAGGTTGGAAAGGACCCTGAAGATCATCCAGTTCCAACCCCCTGCCCTGGGCAGGGACACCTCCCACCAGTCCAGGTTGCTCTAAGCCCTGTCCAACCTGGCTTTGAACACCTCCAGGGACAGGGCAGCCACAGCTTCTCTGGGCAACCTGGGACACTGCCTCACCACCCTCACAGTCAAGAACTTCTTCCTGATATCTCATCTAAATCTCCCCTCTTCCAGTTTGAAGCCATTACTCTTCATCCTATCACTACATGCCCTTGTAAACCCTCTCCAGCTCTCCTGTAGGCCCTCCAAAGGGGCAGCATATCTACTTTTCAGAAGTCCTCTCTGGACTCGACAGGGAAGAAGAATGAAAACGCACCACCTCAGAGGCACTCCTGAAGAAATAATGGAAGTATCTCATGACTATGAGAGTAATCATCACCCTAAATGCCCATGAGGATGTGCAAGAGGAAAGAGCAGGAAAAGCGCCAGCAGCAATCCTCACCATTCAGCCCTCCGTGAATCCCATTAGCAGAAACACAAACAGTTGCCCCAGAGCACAGATCGAGTTCTGCTGGCCAAGTCGATGCCGAGACAGATTTCCTCACATGCTACCCTCCCACTGCCCACAAAGCACTTATTACACTGTTGGTACCCTTCCCACCCGACAGTTCAGCTGTACCAGGCTGAGTAGGAGGTAAGGATTTGTTAGGCAGAAAAGGAGGCAGATCGCGCACTGCCTGTGGTGATTACTCACAGCTGGTAACCGGCTCTAACAGTGACAAGTTGAACCTTTTTAAGTTCAACCTATTTTGTTCGAGCAGCAGGTATGGTATGGGACACTGCCAGAGCACACCACCCTGCCAGGCCTACATCAAGAATAACGCACAGCAAAAGAATGCGACAGTGTCCATCCCAAACTGCCACTTCAGACTGTTTCAAGAAGTAGGGAGACCATTTTCTAGCTACTTTTATTCCAAATCAAGTTGGCTTTAAGAAATTCCTCCCCCTGAACTGAGTGTGAATCATTTTCCAAGTGGTTTTCCCCATAAACTTTTTTATTATTACAAGCATCTGATCATGTGAGAAACATACCAAGAATAACAGAAGGTTGCTTTCTTTAAGCAATATATTTTTCTTAAAAATGGTACAGAATAAGTGGGTAGCAGAAAGATTCAAACAACAAAATTTAGTAGCTTCACCCATTCCCACCATCCTCTTTAAAATTAGTATCTTTAAAAATCACTAGCCAGGCAAAAAAAAAAATTTAAAACAAGTTGAAATTCTTATAGAAGCCCCCTTTTTTTTTTTTTTAAAGAAAGAATTAAGGAATTTACGATGAAAAAGCAAAGCCAGTAATACATCCAATTGAAATGACAAAAAAACCCTGGTGAAGCTGTACAGCTGTAGTGCTGTACAGGGAATTCAGCAAAACTGTTGTGAGCTACTACAGAACTCTTACAATTAATGAGTGTAGAGGAAGGGATACATGTAGAATATATGTAATATATACTTTGCATATACCTAATATGGTTTTCATCTATGCTTACCTTGTTTCTTAAGTCTACCTATCATGATTTAAATCACTCCAAGAACATATTTCTTGAAGAAAGATGCTATATTTGTAAAAATTAAGTTCCAAGTGACAATTCTCGTGCTTCAGTTTAAGGACGGCAGAAACTATGCCTTATCTTCTGTATGCCCTATCTTCAGCCATGCAAGTTTATAAAATATTTTTAAGATGTATTGCAGGTGCCCTTTTCAGCAATTTGCAGGGGAAAAGGCTGTGGATGGAAATAACAATGACATGCTAGGAGAAAAACAAATATATTTTTTACTTAGAATAATAATAAGCAAAAGTATTCAAGACACAGAAAGTGAAGTCGCTGGTGGAGAACACACGCATTTTTCTTCCATATAAGATTTCTGTTCTCTCTGGCTGAAGGCAGCATACAAATTGCTTTTGCTTTTTAAGCAGTAGCCATTTGCATATTTTGGGGAGGAGGGGGTTGTTTTTAAACACAAATTTGATACACTCAGCACACGCCACAATCCAAACAACTGGACACAAAAACGCCTTCCTTTATGTAAACATACCTTTAACAGTTTTGACAAAAACTTGTTTTTCTTTACTGGGGTCTTTTTCTTCTATTAGAATCCCATGGAAAATGCGCCCAAATGTGCCTATGAAGAGAACATACAATTCGTAAGTATTATGTGGTAAAAATACACTGATAACGTGAACAGAATTTAATAGCTGTTAAGAAAACACTACCTTAAAATGATGCAGCCCCAGCAGAAAGTTAGGAACAATGGCCGTTAAGGCATAAGTCCTGAAAGCCCTATGAAGTCAACAATATATAACCCAACCGTCTCTCCAGCACCAGGTGGATTTGGAATTATACGCAGTGAACGCTGAAAGCTTAAATAACTAAAACTTAGGGGGACATGCGTGAGAGTGAACTAATGACAGCAGCAGAATCCAGTTAAATTACATATCAATACTGGTGATGGGTTTATTTGCGGCAGTTCCAGCTGTCAACTGGCTGCAGTAAAAACTCCAGCTCTGTCCTTTTCTCATCCAACTGGTCTGGAATTCTCCAGTAAAAAAATTTCTCACAAAGACAAAAATTTTTTGGAAATGTGCACAGGGAAATACTGGTTTCAGCCAAACTGTACACATGGAACAGTTAAAAAAAAAAAACAGTATCACATTATTCAAATGTTTCACCTCAGATGGAAGGTGTTGGGTTTGTCTGGGTTTTTTTTTTTTTTTCCAGTCTCTCCAACATTTTTCCATTCCCAAAACTTTAACGAAGCTATTACAGGAAGAGGAGCTACATTGAACAGCTGGAGTAACAACAATTGCAGTGTGGTAACACACACATAGTTAACTTTTCATACAACTCAGGTTGGCAACACTTTTCTGTCCCGCTATTATTGTGGCACCAACGTGCACATCGTCTCCATGCAGTCTATTCATACGGTGCATCCCTTTCCCATTGATTTGTCCTGTCTGATTAGGTTGAAAGATCTTTGATGGGGATTGCCTTAGCCTGGTTGTACATCTTCTGGCATGAAATGTGGGTCTCATTTGGTTTCTGAATACTTAACACGGACAGTGCGACACTTCCATCATCTGCCCTGGGACTGCAAGTAAACAATGCAAGACGGGGATCTTCAAATCTTCAAATTCTAAACGCATCAGAAGCAATTTAACTACAGGCAACTATAAATGTACAGCATGAGGTATTTAGCAGTAAACTAAAACCCTCCTAAATCCTGGTTCTTGAAGACGCTCTCGAAGAGTGCTTTAAATACCTATTTCCAATATACAGATATATGTAAAACTCAAAGGGAAGATGTACTGAAATGTGTTACGGTATCAGGCTATCTATTTGTAAATGCTGGAATTAAAGAGAATGAGGAAGCACGTAAAAGCAGTTATGCCTAAATAGTCATTTTCATGCAATCCACTATCTAGACATTGTAAGACTGTAACACTGCATGCCTGGATGGTCCACGGTTTGGGGGTTTCTTGTTTCAGTTGTTTGTTATTATTATTTTTTTTTTTTAAACAGTACCCTGAAAGACTCACATCTTAGCAGGAATTATGTGTCACCGGTGTGATATAACACTTTGAGGCAAAAGTACTGTGTTCACAGTGCTGTCTCTCTCTTCCCCAGGCTTTTTACAGATTATGCTGTTTGTATTCCAGACTGGACATACAAGCCATTTCTCTACTTCACCAGCAAGTGGTACTGTTAATATCTGCTCCATTTGCTGAAGCGTAGCTATTCCATCAGAAACTTTTTATTTTTAAGACCCCTACATTTTTGTCTTACATCTAGTGCAGTGTGAGCTTGAAGCAGGTTCAGAATCAGGCACTGCACAAGCCCAGCAATACAAAAAGGCCCCTACAGATCCCTCCTTGCGCACTCTCAGACCTGGTGCTTGCATTTGCCAACTGGTTACACCACAGCTGAACTATAATCGCCTAAATTATTAAAATGTTATAGCAGTTTAAGTTAAGGAAGCTACTTGAAGTTTATAACGAATCTCTGGCCAAGATCTGTAAAATAGGTTTAAATTCCATTGGCAGCACTTCGGAACTCTTGAAAATTTTATGCAAATATTTCTATTACTCACTTCTTCCCCTCCAAAGCTCATTTGTTCTTAGATGAGAGGCTCAGTTCTGCTACAATCCTGAACTAAAACTGGTGATTGTTCATCAGGATCTGCCTTCTAGTCCTCTAACTTTTGAAGGTTTTGACAGACTTAAATAACAGCTGGAGGCCAAGAAACAAGATCCCAGTATTAACCGGGTCCACCTTGCATTCAACAGCCATTTAAGCCACATCTCGCAGAATAGGGCAGCTCTGTCACTGAGTGCTAAACATCTGAAGCGTAGCTGCGGCACTGAGTCACTTCTCATCACGGGATAACTCCTAACATCACAGCTACAGGCAAGAGACAGTATAAAGGAACACAAAGCACATCCCGCATGCAAAGGAAGCTTTTTGCCGAATCAACATTGGAGTTGAGCACAGCTACCTCCTTAGAGACTTAGAGGCACACATTAAATGGGGAGTGTTAGCATCCTCCCATTGTTTTTCAGACAGTAACGCAAAGCATTTACCAGTTCTACCTCCAAATGCTGAGTATCTCAGATCTCTAGCTTTGAAAAGTTTGATTTTCTCATGAGGCTCAGGGAACACAGACTTGAAGTTGCATCAGTAAAGATTAATGACAAAAACCCCTCAAAATTTAAGTCTATTTCCCAAATTCAACATCAACAAGAAACAACTCGTGCTGTGCGTGAACACTTCCAAAGTAAACATTAAACAAGACAAAAGAATCGGGTAATCTCCAAATTTTTCATATCAGACCTGTGAATGTTGCATCTGCTGATTGGATTTCCAAATCAGAAGCTATCAAATTAAGATGAGTTTAGACGACTGAGGTTTTTGTGGGCTTTGGGTTTGGGTTTTTTTTTTTTTAATATTTTTTTTTTCCTTAAGAGAAGCTCTCCTGCAGTAACTTACAAAAGTGAGTTACTCTGCCTCTTATAGCCCCAACTGATGACCTCATTCCTCAGCCATCTGACCCTTTCCTTTAAATAAAGGACCAGATTATTAAGACAGACAAGCTGAATGATTTACTGAGCATGATTAGTCGCTCCCCCATTCTAATGATTCTGGAAACTCTTTTCCCCACCCCCCCACACCCCAAATGCAAACATCATTCATCATTCTTCTCCTCCAAAGTTATGAAGATCAGAAACGTCATCCATGATTAATTTCAGAAAAATCCAGCTATTAAAAATAATAATTATATATATATACACCACGTTGTAGTCAACACGTGTCCAATTCCTGTACATACCTTCTTGGAGCACATCTTTTAGAGTTATCCTCTCCCTGGAGATGGCTATGTCCTTCACTTTAGCTTTTGCTTCCATTAGAGTGACACTTTTAAGATCATTCTTCTCTATCCGTAACGTAGGATAACCTGAGGAGCCAGCAGAGCCAAACAAACCAATATAAATACCCTTATAATGAGAACACAAGCACACTGCTTCACCTCAGCACCACCTACAGGTATAAAGACATGCAAGCAGCACGTACTTAGATTATGTATTAATCTTAAAAAGATTATAGTATTAAACAACAAACACAAGAGAAGTCATGTGAATATAATAATCCGAGAGAAAAAAAGTCACACAGGAATTCTATGTAGTGTCATGTAATCAAGTCTCATTATTAACACCAAGTAAATAAAACTCCTCTTACGTAATGAAGATGATTAACTCGACACTGCACTTCCCTGACAAGAAGGAAATAAAGATCACGATCGGAGACTGTGTTGGAGTGAGGAAGACGCCTTACCCCAACAGAACATAACCAAAACCACCAGTGCCCTCTTCTGGCACTTCTAGACATCTAGATACACTAATACAGTCAGAAAGGCCTGAATCACTAGAGAAAAATCTTGAGAATTACTTCGATGATACTTTTTTTTTTTTTTAATTTAAACGTTACTGAAAACAAGGTGAATATGATTGTAGAAGAACTAAGAATGTTCTTCCTGTTTATTTCATGCATCCAACCTTTTTTCTTCTTATATTCACTTTCCCTGTGCTACCAGGATTGTCCCAAAACAGGTAAGAGACATTCTGAAACAACACAGACTGAATGCAGCAAACAGGTCCCGTTTAGGCACAGTGGCTACCCCGCTCACCAAGGTCAGGAGGGTTTAATCATCATTATGGGCTTTTTTTTGCCAGAGGCTCAGTAATGAGTTTCCAGGGGTCATATTCAAATGAACCAAACAGCATCACTTACAGGGCCAACCTAAAAACCAGAGGTTGATAGGACATCAACAGCAGAATGTGATCTGGGATAAGAAACTGAAAATAAAAAGGCTGTGGAGGGACTTTGGGTGGCAAGAGGGAAAACCAGCTCAAGAATTAGGTGCATGCTAAGGTCTCTTCCAAACTCTGTGTCAAGGATTTTAATATTTTGATATATATTTATGTATATTTTAAAAATCAATGCTCCTACTAAATAAATATTAAAGGCAGTTTTTCTCCAAGCAAAGACAAACCCAGGTGACAAAAAAGATCCCCTTTCTTTTTTAAGGGATATAGTACAATTTAGAAGAAATTTAGAAGAAAGCCAAAACTTTCCCAAAGTTGCAGGAGTAAACACCTGCTTCCACATGTGGGGAGGAAACAAGAAAACACAGTTGGGCTGAACAGTAACCATGACATTTGTGCAGTGCTCCCTCATGAATTGGGATCATCTGTGTCACTACTAAGTGCAATCAGAAGAAAATGGGAGAGACTTTTGGGTCTTATTGGTTGCTTTAAAAAAAAAAAAAGTCAAGTAATTAAGTTGGTTTACTTTTTTACCTAGCTCTAAATAGAGGATCTACATTGACATTCCTACTCACTAGATCTCTGAAGAGTCTCTTGAAGCCATTGAGCATTACAGAAGAGAAAAATAACTGGTGGCAGATGAAAACAGGAGCCACTTAATTTACACTTTCTGAAAAGCTCAGGAGTGCCAGGGTACTATTTCAGCTTGGCAGCTCCCACTCTATGGAGAAAAACAGCAATTTGAGTTTACCAGAAAGACAGTTTGTTCCTCTGGCCAGGCTCCCCCATTTTTCTCACTCTAATATCAACCTTTACCTCACTTTAGATCTTTTAAATCAGGCTCTTCAGCAGTAGCTTAAGCCAACTGCGTTTGGGCTAAGTCCTGCCTCCTTCCGATACTCAGTCACATAGACCCGTACCCTCTAAGCACCAATCTTGGTGCTCATACAGTCAAGGCTACAAGTTCAAAGACCCCCGTCAACCAAAAGCCCATCACTCTACAGAAAAGGTGAGTTTTTGGCTGGCTCAGCCCCCAGAATCGTCTTGCAGCCAGCACAATCAAAAGGCTGTGGTCAGTCCAGTGAGACCGAACTGCCAAGGAACTGCACACCAAGTGCGTCTCTACACTGTCCAACTTCCCCAAGGTCTAAACAATCCCTTCCCTAGAGCAATGCTATACATGATATCCCTCCACTAGAGAAGACAGACAATAGTTGGAGGAGTAAACATGCTGCAGATAATAAATCTTCAAAAGAAATCACAAACATATCGCCCTTGTAAAGCTTTTTCCCATTCATTCCCTTTGCAGGTTGCAACAACAAGATGAAAAGACTAAATCAGTGAGACGTCTACCACCAAATACTCCAGCTGTGTCCAAGAGGGTCTGTTGCAAGGGTCTGTAATTAGATTAACACTTACTGGTTACTGGCGTTGCATTGTTTGGCGTGTCAGCTCGCAAGTACTGCGTCGTCTGTGTGGAAGGTTGGGATAAACCTTGTGAGCTACTGCTGTCACTAATGCTGTTTTAAAACAAAAATGAACATAAACATGACTGCTTGGCACTGTAATAAATTCAGAATTAATGTATCAAAGTTAAAACCAGAAGATCTCCCAAGCTAGACTTTGAAAGAATGGCATTTTTAAAGTCTCTCACACATTAAAATGTATTTCAGGTAACTCAAAAACCTTAGCTCTCCTGTGCTTGGAGCATGCACAACTTCCTCCTATTCATTTTGCAGGATTTGCTCTATTTTCCAGTATTTTTTCCCCACTTTCAAAAAATCAAGCTGACAAAACATTTATTGCAAGAACCACCCTGTCATACCAGAAACAACAAAACTATTATATTCCAGAAGACTTGTATGCATTTGTTCCATGGTATCAACATCCCACTGAGAATCGATGACTACAGAAGTTTGAAAGCAGTAGCCTGAGCCACAAGGAGAGGCACCTGTGACACCCCGCAAAGCTTAACCAGCTTTTTCAGCCAATGATCTCCTCTCACTTGCCCTGGGCATCCCAGCTGCCAGCTCCATCTGCTGCCCTTTAGTTCCTGTGCTGGAGCAAACACCCAAGAGATATTCCCTAGTTCACTGCTGCAAACGGTTGTTTGCCCTGTTACCACTGTACCTGTCTCAATGCTTTTACAGACCAAACTGCCCTAGCCTACTTTGTCATTCCTCTCTCTAAGGATACTTGTTGCCCCTTCCATGGCCACCTACAATGTGCTTTTGAGACATTTTCTTTGGGTAGAAAGACCACAGCTGCATGCAGTATTCAAGAGACAGGAAAATCATAGCTTAAACAGTAGCAGGATGTTTTGTGTCTTATCCTCACTGACAAAAACCCTACAAAAAGAGTTGTCGTAGCCGTAAAGCCTGCGAACAGGAGAGAAAGTTTGCAGGCAAAGGCAGTACCTGTTACTAGGCTCAGATGGCAGGGCCAGAAGAAACTTTTTTGATCTCCCTCCCAAACACACAAAACCATCCCCCCTTTTTTTTGAAACATAAAAGCTTCTCCACTTCTGGTGCCTGTATCGGGAGAACAAAGAAGAGATTGTTTTGGGGTATAACCCTCTGCCTTGCCAAATAATCAACATTCCATTTGTTGCTTGGGCTGCTATTGAGCACTGGCCAAGCAGCACTAGCCATCCTTGTTAGATTTTTAGACGTGCTTGCTGACGCCCCCAAGGACCACCATTAGTTTTGAAGCAAGACTTCCTCTAAAAAAAAAAAAAAAAGTCAACTCTTCCCCATTATACCATAATCACAGATGCACCTACTGCATTTATTCTTTAGAACAGAATCTACTAATTTTCACAACACAAACATCAGGCTTACTGATTTATAGCTGGCGTCGATCTCTCTCTGGAAACTTTTTAAAGTTATTCCCACATTCACTGCCTTCCAGGTGTAGGGTTCCAGCATGGTTTTTAGCACAAAGTTAAAAGCCACCGTTGGTGGTCTAGCTAGTCCACTTTAAGTTCCTTTAGAGTTTTTCAATGAATATTCTCTGCTGCTGGCAATTTGTTACTGCTTATTTTCACCATTTGCACTACTGCATCTACAAGCTGCTTCAATATGATCCACTCTCCAGCGAGCTCCCCGGAAAGAATGTCCCGGCATGGTCACTGCACTAAACACCAATGCGGAACTCGCATTTCGTTTTCCTGCTATGGCTGGAAACTCCTTTTGTAATTTGATCACCTACTAGTCCTACAGATTCCTTTGGCTGGCTTCCTGCTGCAGGCAATTTTGAAGAGGGAATTATTCTTTTTCTGCCTGTTGCAAGTTAAAAAAACTACCTTTTTGGTTGGCTTCATTCTGTTTTTTAGGTGTAACTTGCTCATGTTTATGAGCTTTCTTAAGTTTTCACACTTGCATACTACGTCAGCTTTTTGCATGATGCTTTCTTGCTTTTAATAACCTCCATTATTCTGCTGTTAACCCATGCCAACTTTCTCTGGCGCTTTTTCAAGTGCCTTTGATAGGAGGTATGCAAGCATTGGCTCTGAACTTTCAGTACAATGTTCTTAAATAGTCCATGTGCAGCCTGTAAACTCAGCTGCCTGGTTTTAGCTTCTATTTAACAACCTTCCTCATTTTTATTCAGTTCTGGTTTTTGACATTAAGAGCAACAGCAGTGGGGTTTTCACCTCTGTTGCTCCTGGGAGGTCGTAAACCTTAATGACATTATCATCTTCATTTCAGAACACCTTTACAGCAACGTTTTGAGCTTGTTATTCAAAACCAAATCAGAAGTTCTTTCTTCTCTCACAAGTTCCTTGACTAGTTGCTCCATCAAGCAGTCACTGATCATATGTAATGCTAGTGCATAAACACTGAGGCTAAATTGCAACACTGAACCAGTTTCTCAGCCAAGCACTGAAACATCTTTAATACCTGCAAACCACAGAGTATTAATATTACATGAATTATTTATCTTGTACTTCCACAGAAATCAAGTACAATGGAGCAGATGAAAGCACATTTCATTACACTGCTAGGCTGAGACAGTCCCTCAAAACTCATAGATGACAATTCACACACTATTAAAGGTAATGCTTTTCCTTTCTGAAGTAAAGCAAGCTGCACATCCTTTAACACCTTCTACTGATTAAAAACCCTCAGTAGACAATTAGGCACAAATGAATTGCGGAAAACTGACAAGTCATTTGGTTAGATAATCAGGCCATCACTACTTACTACGCTGACAGCCTCCAAAACCCAAGTGGTCTGGGGACACTGGAGGAGCAAACAGCAGAAAGAAAACCAGAAAGAATCAGATGAACAGACAGAGAGGAAGATGAAAAGACAGAGCTACACTGAGAGGCCGCAGGCAGGAACAGAAAAGGTTCAAGATATCCTTTCAACAGGGGTGACCACCCACGGGCCTGACTGTTTTCCAAAGTATTCTGTTTCAAAACTGCCTGCTTCGGAACAGTTGCATCTGATGCAGACAGTTCACACAGCTTCAGCAGAGTCTCAGTCCACCTGCTTTTTCAGCTTCCTTTCCACCTCGGTGTTTAATCCCCGCTCAGCTGACTGGAGTGCCCTTGGGTTCCCATTACAAGTCCTTTTTGCGTGCATGTGCCAATTTGTTTTTTCTGGATTGAAAATTCATTTGGGAAACAGCCACGTTTTCAGCTTTATAACCAACCAGTTGTAATCCCTAGACTTTACCCTAAGGCCCAAGTGAATACTGGTAAATCAATCAAAATAGAGAAACCTCAAATTCAATCTCCTGCAGAAGTCAGTAAAAAACCAAGTATTTTCCATGCGCCCGGCTATCTACCAAGTTTTCTTTCAGTCCTGACAATCCCCATGGATCTGATTCTGTCCAAATTTCCCCACTGTGTGCCCTACAGACAACTATTCGGGCAAAAACCCAACAGCCCATAAACAGCTGAGCACCTGCAACTGCTGCCTTTCTGCAGCACAGCACTTACTACATCTCTGCACAGGTAGTAATCGTTACAGCCTGACATCAAGAACAGAAATTACAAGCTACTACAGAGTGCTCATTTTGAGACCAGAACTCCCATAAATCTGGGTAAACGTGTCCCCGAAATGCACGTGAAAAGCTTGAATACGTACCTGTCATCCAACTCTATCCTTTTCATGCTGTGGAGATGCAAGACAGCTAATATTATTGCCACCAGGAATATAACAGCACAGCACACACCTACACTGATATAAAACACACGGGTAGAAGTGGTGGGAGCTGCGTTTACAGGATCGACTGAAATAGAAAGGTGAAAAGTTACTGACACTTTCTCCAAAAAAAAAAAAAAACCCACCAAATTTAAAAAAAAAAAAACAAAAAACAAAACAACAACAAAACACAAACCCACAAACAAACCCCACAACAAATGACATTTCCTTAGTTCCCAGCGGGCTGACACAGCAGGACAGCAGTGCTGCTGACCCAGACTCACCCCCGGTGCCCTGCCACCCACATCTGGCAGGAGCCAGCCTGCAGAAGCAGACCATGGCAACCCCTAGAGGAGTGGGCACCAGAGTCCCTGCTGCAGCAAAGCAGGGCAAGACCCAGCAAGCTACTCCGTGCCTCCATTTATTTACTGGGACAAAAGGAAGGGTCCTACTGAAAGATAAAAGCTAGCGAGGAATCTCCCAAAACGGTCTTGGTCCTGCTGGTTCTACCTCACACAACCCCTCGACTTTCCTCCAGTGCTCCCACGCTGCAAACACAGCAGGAACGTGGACAAACCCTCAGCTGAGCCCTGACGCAGCACGTGGCACAGACTTGCCAGCTGGGGCTGGAAGTCACCAGCACACCAGGACACACGCCAATACATAAATAAAATGAGATTAATACCTAGGGGCAGTGTGATAGCGGTGCTTACTCACTGTCTGAATGTGCCAGAGCACACAACTTCAGCTTCTCCTGATTTTAGGGGATGATGATTACATCCCCTTGAACTGAATCTTAAGGCAGCAATGTTAACAGGGCAGTTAATCCTCTCTCTCTCTCAAAAGAATCTCAACTGCAGAGAGATTTACGGTAAAATTCTGCAGTTGCAGAGGACTGTCTGCTGCACTGGCCTTCAGCGGGTGCTGAGCAGCAACATGGGCAGAGGGACTGGAGGCATGAAGGGACAGTAGCCCCAGCCATCCCCAGTTTTGAACAATACATTGTGGAGAATAATTGCCCTGGAAGAGGCAGCAGGGGGTGTAAAGAGAAAAATCGAGCAACACACTCCACTGCTTTCCAAAAGCATTTCGGCAAAAAAGTTTACATTTTTTCCAAAAGCATTTTGGCAAAAAAGTTTACATTTTTTCCAAAAGCATTTTGGCAAAAAAGTTTACATTTTTTCCAAAAGCATTTTGGCAAAAAAGTTTACATTTTTTCCAAAAGCATTTTGGCAAAAAAGTTTACATTTGGGGTACTACAGAGGGCTGAGCACAGTCAGTCAATGATATTTCCAGCCAGAAAAGGAGCAAGTAAAAGAAACTACCTCATTGTATTCATTCAATACTGACAAGTTAAAACAGCAAACCAGACAGGTCCTAAAGTCAAGAAAATAGATCTGAATCATGTACAGAAACCAGAGACCCTATGACGTGATTTAAAAAGTTGTTAGGAGATTTGGAATAGTTTCCCCCCCCCCCCCCCCTCTTCACTAGTACATATTCCCAGTTAAAATTAACTACAAAAAAAAACCCACTAAAATACTGGGCATAGGACAGACTACCTGGGGAGTGTTTTCATAGGGAACGCTGTGGAAACAAAGAACATCTGGTATAAAAAATGAAAACCTTGTGAAGTAAGCTGTAGACCCAGAATTACTTACAGAGAGCCTTGCTGCTGTTTTTATCAGATGTTGGAGATTTTACTTCTGGTTCAAGCTCTAAACAGATGAGAAAAAAATCATTATGTTTGGTATACATTTATTATTGTAGCCCTTCACAGGAAGTCAATCACCTCATTTATGGAAAAACAAATCTGCTTTTCTTGCTAACTTAAGAACTACAGTTTTCTCTCGATTTCCATTTTAAATACGTAACCGCTGTATAATAAAAATCACACTTAAGACACGTGGGTCAGACATATTTCACCACTAATACCCATGCCCATTGAGGCCATGCTTGAACCCACAGAATCTACCTACCTTAAAAACCCCTCCGGCTTGTCCCCCAAAGTCCAAAGCAGCAGACAGTAGAAAAGATGAGGTGCAGAGTACGTGAGTGTACGCTAAGACACTAAATGACAAAGACCTCACAGAATCAGTTACTACAGGATAGAAAATAATTTCTAGAATGTTCAATCAATACTACGCTGACTTTTTGGAAGAAATTCTGGCTCCAGCCTGATGTTACTTATCCTAGGAAGAAGTCAGAGATGCAGCCATGGGCACTGTACCTTCCCAGCTGATGCTACAGTCATGAGCATTTTAAAACTGAGGGATGAAAGAAGTAATGCCTATTTAAATACTCAAATATGGAACAAAAGGCACAAGGACAATACTCAGGTTCGTGTCTGAAAGTAGTCCTTTAGAAAGGGGATAAATCTTTATTAAGCTTACTAGAGTCTGGTCACTAAGAGAAGCGGTGTGAACCAAGGGCAAGCAGGCTGTGGAGATGACTTTAGATGAACGTCCCTGAGGATTTGCGGGCAGTTGAGGCAATATAAGGGATTTCTGTGGCTGCAAAGGTGTGGTCCCACTTGCACATCCCCCTTCCCACTCCCAGCTGGGAAGAGCTGCTTCCTCCCCAGCACAGCACCTTCCAACTCCTTGGTAAGCCAGTTCAGCCTGATAAACTTGTTAGAAAATAATCTGGAGGGGGGAAAAATCTGAAAGTTTTTGTTGGGTTTTTTGGTTTTTTTGTTTTGTTTTGTTTTTTATTATTATTATTTTTCCTGCTCCTTTTTTAAACTTTAGGAGGAACTATTACGAACGCCTTGAGCAAAACTGCTAGCAAGTTTCTGCGTATTTTTAACTTCTGCACTAAATTAAATCAGAAATCCCCAGATGCTCTATACCAATCAACACACATCAAAAAAAGTCATTGACATTTTTATGAACCCACAGAAACATGACCTTTGTAAGAATTGCTTCTGCATAATTAAGGAAGTGGCTCTCTCACACCCAGATAACTGTGTGGTGCCTGTGGAAACCTCCCTCTGCACATTCAGAAGCTCAATAAGCTATGAATGCCTAAGCAGAGCTGACTTCCCCCACTCAGAACATTTGCAAAAGTAGCCAGGAAAACACGAAATAAAGGTAAAAGTGTCTTTCCTTCACATTATCAGCAAGATCTCCGCTTCCACTAGAAAGAGAAATACACTTCAAATTAAGAATTATCTTCCCATAACATCAATGCAGGGAACATGAGTATCACAACACTCTGTGTTAAAAAGCTACGCTAGTTCTTTCGCCCCCATCTTCCAGAACTTCATCCTTAGACATTCATAATCAAGAGAAGTGACAACTCCCCTCTGAAAAGCCAACTACTGTCCCCAGAGGCTCCAAGCAAACTGAACAGCGCCAGGAGTATGTAAATAGGGAGGTGGTCATCCTCAAACACTGCCCAAGAACAGGACACCACAGCTATTTTTAAGGAGGGTACAGTTCTTGGGATTCTCCAAGAAAAATTTCTTCTGATGCCTACGAAAATAATTCTAGGAAGCAGCAACAGGAACTAGTAACAATCCAAGAATAAGTTGTCCTTGCAGATTCCCAAGTCAAAACACAGAAGACTCCATCTGGGATTTCTGAAGTCTGCACGAGCTACCAAGATCCTTTTGTACTCCAGGCCTGAAAGACTAACACCCACTTATTCACTAAATAGCCAATTTTCAGTTTATCCCAATTTATAAACTAAGTAGATTTTGTTGGTAATTCTTAAGACGATTCGAATATCTGGAGTGCTGCAGTTTTGAGGAAACTAGTTTCTTCCTTTCAAGCACAACAGAGAAAATGCTTTTTGCTATATATGCAGAAAGGTCAGTCAGTGCAGCAGGACACCTGGGGAATTTATTCATCCATTACCAAAAGCCCCGGTTCTTCTCTGAGAGGCAAAATTTTAACTGCTTTCTCCCTATCCTCTCTAACATTCACAGAATCACAGAATGGTCAGGGTTGGAAGGGACCTTTGGAGATAATCTACACTGTCGGGAACTGTTACTCATGTACCTTCCTGCTCCTTTTTCCCATCATACTTTAACACTAAAAGCCTTTTAGTATTTAAAACTTCGTGTCTTACTTTTGTAGCACATTTTCCTTCGTTTGAAATTTAAAACTGTGATGTTTTTTGAGGAATTTGTTGTCAAGTTGAGCTGCATTAGTATAGTGACCTCAGAGTCGAGTCTGCCAGTGCAGGAGAGTTCGACACGAAACACTGCAAGCAGACAACAAGCAGGTATTACAATTAAGTTCGAGCACTTTTCAGACACTGGTGAAAGAATATTTAAATAAACATCTTTTAAAATGATGTTTATAATGTACATTTTTAAACAACTTATTAAGAAATGCTACTTTAGTCTTCATGCCTTATAATTTCAGACGACTATTACTAAAGTATTAAAGGCCACAGATTTTAAATTATGTGAGTTAAGTTGTATTTGTGGATAAATGACCATTAGCCACCCATTAGCTTTGGAATTAAAGTGCTGTCACAAGAGAAAACTCCATTAGAACAGAAAGCCAGAAAAATTTGTTTTCCTCATTGGCTTTTCAAATGCTTTTTCCACAACCACTCAGTTTAAATATTTTGGTCCCTGCAAATCTGACTGGAAGCAAAGCTTAAACTAATATGACATTTACTTTCTAGCTTATATACCAGTATTATTTATGCCAGCAGAGCAGACACAACAAGCCCTTCCCTAGTATCTGCTTTCACAAAATAGGGGTACAAAACCAAAACATCAATATATATTTTTATTGCACTTTGACTGTCTAACAGAGTACAAGGAACCTTAGTTGAATGAGCAAGGAACAACGATCACTTGCACATTTCCTGAAACAAATAAAATTGTTTCTACTATAAACTCTATGGAGGCACTAATACATACTCAAAATAAGTTTTCTCAGTTTTAAACTTACCATAAACTAATGTATTGACAACTTTTGCACATCTCGAAATACCATCTCTATAGACTAGAGTAATTAAAAGGCATGGATTTTAAAATCCATGCAATTGCTAGTGATTATTGTTGAAAGGGAATAGGAACCTCGTGTGTGTACATATACATAAAAAACATCACATTTCCTTTCCAGGAAAATCTCGATCCTCCACTAAACAAGAGGAAAAAATTGCTCTCAGACTAATAGTCTCAATCTATAATACCCTTTTAGCAATGTCGTAACTGTTGCAGAAGGCCTGGAAACGTATTACGTTTAATAGAGAAAAATTATGCTCTTATGCAACACTACACACATTTTGGAACAAAGTACCACGAGAAAGCATTATCAGTATCAGAGTTAGCTATGCACTTTTGGGTGGTGAGGAGTTTACCTGAAAGGGTGCGAGGAACTTCTCCTTGTAGAGAAATGTTGGCCTGGGGCATAGCCATAGCTATGGGATTATCTACCTGAAATCCCAGTTTATACTCAACCTGTAACAAGAGTTGGGAGATGGAAAACATGTTAAGAAATCTCTACAGTAGTAAAAAGAAATGCTACATACCTTTTCATAATTCTTCTTGAAATTAAAAAACCTTGTATCCTATTTTCAAAGAATGCTGGTGATTTTAGGTGCCCAAATTCAAGGTTTCTTATATTAAGTCTAAATATCACACTTTTGTGACAATTCAAATTAAGCAAGCCAAAATAGAAGCCACTCTTGAAATCATTCTTGAAAATTGGGGGCAGAATTTAAAGTGCTACTGTATTAAAAAAAAACCCAAAACACCACACCACAAACCTCACTTGCTGATATGTTTAAACTTACTTGTTCAAAAGCCAGTTTGTTAAAACCATAGGAATTCAAGAAATTCCCCCTCCTCTCGTCAGTTTTATAAACAACACAGCCAAAGTTGCTTACAAACTCTTTGTTCAACTACAGTCAAAATTTTGCAGAATCAGCTACTTAAGCAGAAGCAAGTATTCATCCAAAAAAGTACAGGACTTCTTGCAACTTGAAATTCATCCTATCCCTCCACACTCAATTGAATGAATTTGGTTTGATGTTTGCCCCATTATTTTCTTCCCCACACCCCCCCCACCCCCCCACCCTTTCTAAAACATAACAGGATGCATTTATGTTACGAATTTATTTTTCAGTCAAGATGCCAAGGGTAGAAACACAGCCCAGTTTCTTGGCTCTGGTAATAAACTGCACTACACCCACTCTACAGAGTTGGTACAGAAAATGTTGAGCGGCGCAATCACAGCAATGGAAGCAGGGCTGCCCAAGCTCAAAAATTCCTATTCAAAATTCACAGACAGGCCCACGGAAACTCGGGACAGGGACTGCAATGCAGGTAGCTCATAGCTGAAGCTGTAACAACAAGGAAACTCCTTTGAAGGTCCTATTCAAATGGCAAGTGACTGAACTGCCTGTGCAGGTGGAATACAGGATCAAGTAGTAGGGCTGGTTTGCACTGTATCCAATACCCTTGCAGGCCAAAATTCACGTCTCTTCAAAAGTTACACCTCAAAGGGAAGAACGCTGCCAGAAGGAATCTCCTGCTGCAGTCTTTCCAACTTAAGGACAGAAGAACCACCATCGCTCAAGTTTAAAAATAAAAAAATGAACATCTGGCAAAGAATAAACAGATCATTTCATATACAAAACCAAGTTGTTAAGTAACTGGAAATCCTTCAAAATGTAAGAGCATATGCAATCTTTATGACAGCTGTTGTTGCATGCTCCAGCCATGGTCATGAAATTAAATAAAAAACCCTTTCCATTTAATTGGGGCTTGGTAACAACATACTAGATGCTACTTTTATAGGTTCTTCTTGTCTCCAAAGATATGTTTCTAGAAATCTCTAAAACACAATTCCTCTCCATTTGATTTCCAGAGGCTTCAGTTCATGGCTGCCCCTTCTGCGTGTTTAATGCACCACCAGAAGAAATTCCACAGCCAGTGGCTTGTATACACACACACACATAACTTGCCAGAAGCAAGAAGTATAAAATAGTTCAAAAGAATAGCAAGAAAGGAACAATTTGGATACATACAATCTTAATTTATTGCCTGCAGTCATATAAATAATTCTTTTGCACCTAGCATATGCTAATTTTTGCCAAGACAAAAGTCACTAAGTTTATAATAGTGGGTATTCACTACGCAATACAGATCACATATCGAGTACACCAACACAGAAGTTATGCCTGCTTACCTTGGATTTAGCATGCCAGCTGAAGTTAAGATTGTTGGTCTCACTGGGTATTAAGAGATTGAAGGACAATGCATAGTGATTAACCACATCATTCCTCACGTAAGACAACTCTGCATCAAGACCTGTAATGCAAAAGAAAAGAGTAAGATGGGGAAGAACAGGACCAGCAGTAACACAGCAGAACAAATAACTCGCAGTACCACCAGCTCCACATGTATTTGAATGTTTAAGCAAATATTTCCTCGAGTCCATAAATTCAATTACAGGTTTGGAGATCAGCACTCATGCATGTCAGCGTTAACAAGAGTTACAAGGCAACAATTTCAGAGAAATTCTGCAGCCTAATAAACAGGTTAAAGCTGGAATGTAATGGAAGGAAACAACTTTTTATACAATCCTCCAAAAGAGTCATTACAGACTCTCCTGGATGTACTCCAGTCTGCTTCTGCGAATCACGGGTCCGGTTTTGCTCTTCAACAACTGTGTTCACAACTGTGTACGCTCAAGACAAATTGCTTTGTATGATCAGCTTGTTAATTGCAGGTAATTCTTCCTGAAATAGCTCATTTCTTGAAACTGAGACACATAAGAACTATGGGATTAACTTCAAGGTAATTAGATTATAACACAGAGCGCATAGTGAGAGGAGGAATGACATTTGTACACCAAGTAAAACTGATATTTTATGCCTACCCTTTGCTTTTTGAACATTTTAATAAACCTAGAGAACTGAAAGACCTACAAAACTATTCATTACAGAGCACTAAAGTGCTTTTTCCTAAATAAGGCATGTACTCTGATATTAAAGATACTGAAGCTGCCATTATCTTTTGCCGCACACATTGCAAGGTCACATTGAATACAGGGTAGGACCCTACAGCTTGCCCTGGGTGTCATTAACAATTAGCAGTAAAGTAAGCATTACAAGTTAAACCCCTTCCCTGCAGCTGTAAAATTAATCCCACCTCCACATCCTCAGAACAAAACCATACTGTATTTGTAACCAATACCATTTTTTCTTGTCTCATACAGCCTTGCCTCCATTGTTCCCATTTAAACGCTACCCAGGCCCAGGAATATATTGACATGCTGAGAGAACAACTGGGCAAATCAGATGCAGGTGCACACTCCAAGCATGATCTACGCAGAGGGAAATGAGTTCAATTAAAATATTCACTGTACAATCGGGAACGTAAACAATAGAGTTATTTTTATTATGGCTGGGAAATCAGGAAAACGGGAGAGACTGTGACTGACTGCAAGAGGACAGCATTTAAAGCATTCCGAAGTTATTCCAAGAATCTAGGGAATCATGAAACATGTGGGGTTTTTTTAAGAAATAAAAAGAAATAATCAAAGATAACTATTGAACTGTGTAGTCAAGCTGCATTTGAAGAAAGGGAGAATGAGCTTGAGAGAAATAACTCCTCCTATTTAGTGCAAAAACTGGGCACAGATCAGTGCAAAGTGATAAGTGTTCTCTTATTCCAGAATGTGATTTAATCCACCTTGTTTTCACAAGATATAGAAATACAGCCAAGACATTCTTCTTCCTTCTTGTTGCTGTTAACCACTTTTACTCCCTGATGGCTCATTAATGTCCTGAAACTTAATCAAAACCCAAGAGTAATCACAGATACTGGGGGGTGGCGAGAGGGAGAACCCTAGAGACTGGATGCACGAAAGGAATCAACAGAACAGAGTAATCCCAGGGAGAAATGCTCTCACACAACACCTTGAACAGAAAAGATGCAGGTGATGCCTTAAGTGCAGAATGTAATCAGCCTGAGACAGTATAAAAAAAAAAAAAAGCTAAATCTTTCTTCTCCAATTTGTCCATATTTCCACTCAATAAATGGCAAATGCAAAAGCTTATCCACCAGTAAAACAGGGAGAAGGGGGAAGCACACACACACACCCCCAAAACAAAAATAAACTTTGAAAACACATAAAAGAAACAGCAAACTTCCAAAATAGCTTGCCCAGATAATTTTTATGTGTCCACATTTATACATGAAATCTACCTTAGATTTAGAAAACATGGAAGGAGCACAGAGAAGATCTCACAACTATCAGACACTTGCAATTAGATCTGATCAAGGAGATGGGAAGCTTTATGGGCATAAATTTATTAAACAAAGTATTCAAATCAAACTCAGTGAGTACAAATTATTTAAAAAAATATATATTAGGAGCACAAAAGGATTAGCAAGTGAAACAATGAAACTAAACTGCTTTTGAAATAAAGGAAAGCTTTTCTTGCTTGTCAATGGTCACACCAAGGCTTAGGGGTTCACGAAAACACTTTCGGAACTTATAACACCATGAGATTTTCAAGGTGATAATCCCTGATTTAATATTCTATTTGTAGAGAAAGCGGTCACAGAAAACAAATGGGTACACAGCAATAAAACTGCCTGTTATAAACACCGGCCTTTATAAAAGTACTGTAAAAGGTTAACCCAACTGAAGCTGTCGAGCATAAATAACTTGGTGTGCAATAATATCTAAAGGTGTACAAAACCAAATTACCCTACAGAAGATCAATCAACTCTTTAAGCTTGAATAGTGGTACAACAGTGAGTACTGTGATTATATAGGCCGCTAATGTTCTAATGCCTGTACTGCCATAAAAAGCTGCACACTAACAGGCATTGCCAATTACATGATGCTGTTGAAATACACATAAGAATCAATGTCAAGTTTTATTGCCTCAAAAAAATGCCTTAATTAAAAGACTGGCATATAAAAATAATTTAAGAGGTTTTCTAGTATAGCTCTTAACTCAAGAAGATTGCCCAGCTTAGGATCTTGTTTCTATCAGGGGTCTACAGAAAATGCCTAGGGGAGACTATAAAACCAAAGTAAGTACCCAGCGACACATTACCAGTAGATCCTCTGTGCCTCTAGTGTTTGTGGATCACAATCTCCCTAAACTAACAGGCAGTATCTTCCAACAGCTTCTCACTAGATTATTTTTTTTTCTTCTATGAATTTAGATAAATGCTTTCTCAAACCCTGGAAACCAATAGACACGTAGTTGGGAAGTGCCAGTGCAAGAATACTGTATGGTATTTTTTCCTTTTAAGTTTATCAACAAATAAAACATTTCCCCTATGGCCCATCTTTTCCCATCAGCAAGCCACAGACAAAATTCAATTTGCCATGCACAGCTAAGAACCCACATTCACACCAGACAAGCGAGCTTCCATCTCCCTACCTCCAATCTGCCACAGTATAGTTTTGCTTCCGGACCATCCCTCCATCCCTGATTTTTCATCCCGTTGCTGCCTCCCCCACCTCAATCCTGAATTGCTGAAGCACTTTGTCTACATAATTTATCTCAATCAGGCCAGCAAAACATGCAGAAAATTGCAGTTGAACCTGCTGGTCAAAAAAGCACCTTGCCTGTGCTCCGGGCAGGCAGCCAGGCACATTCTGCCCGACACACGGGAGCCCAGGTACCGATCCCCAGCAATGCCCGGAGCTGCACCACATCCCAGCCATAAGGGAGGGCACTGGGAAGGTACCTACAGGTAAGGAATCACTGCAGCAAACAGTGGTGAAAGCCAGAGACATAGCTCACTGATCGGAGTATTCCTGACGCAGGCTGCCATCGCTTTGCTCTCACTGAATTCCTGGGCTTCCTCCGTTTCCCGAGTCTTCCACTTAGAGGAAGAGAAAATTTCCTCATACCCACAGAAATCACCCACGCAATGCTGCAGCACCGTGCGTGCTCAGAAGCTCCATGGTGGGCAGACTCCAGATTTCTACAGTTAGTGCATTTTAGCCAAGATATAGTACACTTTTCTCAACGCCACATGCTAAATTCTCACCGAGAAAAACCCTGGCACAGCCTGGCAGGCTCCAACTGCCCCGTGCTGCTGAAGACAGGGGTGAGGCTCCCACTGCAAACACGCTGGGCAGATCCCATCCAATGCCTCTCCTCCCACAAGTTCAGAGCAAGAGGACAATGATCAGCCTCACTGGAGTGTCAAACAAGTTCAGTTATGCTCACTGAGCACTGGCTGTGAGCTACCCCTGTTCCATCAGGTACTTCGTTCCTTCTTATCTACATACCATTTTTTTTTTTTTTTTTTTTTTACACACAATGAAGCTGTGCTTCCTTACTGCTTTGATTTCCAGACCATTAAGTGCTATTATTAACTCTTCCAGAAGTAGACACTAAAAATGGTTAAGGAGTTTGCAGAAAACACTTTAGGCCCCATTACCATGATGGTTTAAGTCTTAACTCAGAACTCTGCATTTCACCTTTTTTCTTCAGACATGCATACTTACACTTGCCTTGCAATGTTCCGTATTTAAACCTTCAGCAAGCCAAGTTAAAGGAGTCGAGCTGGCACTATGCAGGGAGGAAAACAAAAAAAAAAAAACCAAAAACAAAAACAAAACGTGGGGCAATACTCCTCAGTCACTTTAACTCCCTGAGTTAGTGAGGATGCTCAGGAGCACCCCATATGGAAGGCAAGACTGCAGCAGCGCTTAGATAGAGCTTATAACAGTACTGTTACCTTATCCAGATAATCTAGACTTTTTTTTTTTTTTTTCAAAGCATGCTTTGGGCATAGGTAGCTTCAAAAGATGGTACTAAATCAAGCAAGTCACTGTCAATACACAGCCAAACCCAGCGACCTCAATTTTTTTACATTTTTTTAAATGCGTAAATCCCTTTCAAACACAGTAGCAGTGTGAGGTGTAATCAGCCTACATAGCAGGTTGCTGAGGAAAAGAAGATAAAAACAAGGTTCTGTCACCCAATTGTTTCAACTGTTTCATTGTTTCATTTCAAGAATGCTTAGTAAACTACTAAAGGACTCCACTAAAACCTACTAAGTGGTAGAAGGGGAGGGAAAATGTAATTCTGCAAGACGTCGGGTTCCTGCTAAGGTGTTGAACACTTTTCACCACCTTGCACTTTAAGTAGGGCAAATACACCAGCATCCTGAGACAAACACAAACTGCTATGTGATGGTTTATGTCACACATGGAATGATAAAAGGAGAAAACAAGTGGCTGTAGAAGAAAAACACAGATGCATTGAAAACAGACAGTTCTTCAATAACCATTTTCTAGGCAAAGTGATAAAACAAAGAAGTGGTAAACCTTACAAAGAAATACTAAAAAAGATTGTTGGGTTACATAAACTGCAGGAGTAAAAGAAGCTTTTCAGAAACACTTCTATTGGTTTAAGCAGTATATTGATGATCAACGATGAACGGTTTTAAAACATTGGCTGCAGTTCTGCTTTGGCAAGCTTCCCAAAATGAGTCCTTATGCAGACAATGCACAACACTAAAGGATCTAGTTTCTCATTACTTGGACTTGACTAACCTACACCAACCCACATGAAAACAGTAAGACCAATGCTTTGCTTTCATTTTGAGGCAAAAACACCACCCTTTTACGCAGGCAACCCCTAAATCTCATTATTAAGTTCCACTTCTTTGTACCTCCCACCCTCAGGCGCAAACTTGAAAGAATAAATTAAAGTTGAACGCAAACAAAAAGGTAAATTTAATCAGCACCATAGAGAAAGTCTGTCATTCTTTGCACTGTTTAACATAACAAAACATCTGAAGCAGCTCAGAAAGGAAGGGGAGAGGCCAATTTTCATTCCCAAACGCAAAAGATGCTGAGCAGCCCTTGTGTTCATGACAAAATTGGATCATGTCAGTCTAGCAGCCTAACAAAACACACTTTTCAAACGCCCTTGTGTAAATGCAGTCTAGCTTCAACTCTTCTTTTTTTTTTTTTTCCTTTTTAAGCACAATATACAAAAGAAAGTTGCTGCTATCAGCATGGGAAAAGATAGATTTTATTCTTATGAAGCAAATCTACTCCACAACATGCACTAGTAGTAACACATCCTTCTTAAAGACAATGACAGTATTTAGTCATCTATTATCCCAGGTAACAGACTTCAAATCATCATAAGTCAAGTCTGGAAGATTATGTCTACAAGTCAAGAATGAAAGTGCAATGTATGAGTTAGATAAGATTGCTCTTCCTGAAATACTGCTTGCTGCAATATGAATATTGGCCCAAGACTAATAGCAACCTGGTAACGACAGCCGACATAATTGGCTCCCCAGCTGCCTACCCAACCCTCTGGTAGATTCCTGTCGTGTACACAAATGACTGAGATTAGTGCCTGGTTTAATACACTAGTCTGTAATTCACAAGCGTTTCTTCATAAGCAGCTGAGAAACCTCTGCAGTGCGACATCAAACCACCACAGCCCTCATGCAGCAAACCACTCCTGCTCCTGACTCACAGCCACTGAAATAAATCAATTGAGAAGGGTTACACAGTTAAACAGGTTATTATCTTTATATAAATATTCTATTTGTTCAGCAGTTTATGTGCTCCAGAGAATGATGCCTCTGCTCCTGAGTGGTTCATCTGGGTTAGCTCTCTGGCCAGACCAGAAGCTTCCACTCCAGGGTGAACATCCACATGAAAGAACATAAACCTCAAGCTTCAACCTTTTTTTCCTCTTCCATTTTCCTTTCATTAAAAGCACACCCTAAGTCTGAAACACTGACTTCAAATCCTAAGCTTCCCCCCCTTTTTTT
>VZSZ01009840.1:14744-25106 GCA_013398815.1 Ibidorhyncha struthersii | reverse complement strand
CCACCGCCCCCTCCTCCGCGCCTTCCCTCAGCCCCGCTGCGGCGGGAGTCAGTGTGCGCCGTTCCCCCCTCCCCTCAGACCCCCGCTGCCCGCCCTGTGCGGCCCCTCGTACCGGGAGGTGCTGTTGCCTGGAGGGCCTCTGGGACCGTCCTGAGGGAAGGCTGGAGTGGGGTGGCCATCACCACCACCGCCCCCTCGCTCAGGGCGGCCCGCCGGATTGCCTCACGCTGGCTTTTGGCCTCCTCCTCTGTCTTCTCCTCCGTCCCCTGCCCTTCCAGCCCCACAGGCTGTCCCCATGGTCGGCCACGGCCTGGCCGGGTGGCCTGGCCCAGGGGCAGGCCCGGCAGCTCGGCCCGCGGGGTCTCGTCCACAGGGCTCGATGTTTTTTTTGCCAAAACCTGCCAGAAAAAGATACCCTGAAATAACCGGCGCTGATCACAAAGTTACCCAACTGGAAACGCACCTGGAACACCAGCATTTTAAGTTTAAGAAAGTTTCCTTTTTTGGTATTTATTTTTTTTTAATATCGTGTGTACTGGCGTTATATTTAATGTTTTAATCTGCTTTTCACTTTTATCTTGCGCTTCTTCCAGAGCTAAAGAATAGCAGCAGTGTCTGGTTTCGCTGTAACAAAGGAGGGCCTTTGATCTACAAAGGATGGTTATTTCACTCCCAGCCAAGCCGTTGCTGCCTATAATGATCCTAAAGTAAAATCTAAACTGTAAACACGTCTGCTGTTTTGTTATAGTATGAAATGCCAGCAGCAGCCCTGCTTGACAGCTGATATATTTTGAAAGAATACAATCAAGTCAAACGATGAAAACAACATTAAATTCCAGCATGAGACTCTGAATCTCCTATACAAACATTCCTGACCTTTTCCCAAAATCCTCCTCTGCGCAGAATTTCAAAAGTAAGTATTTCTGTTGCAGTTTGGTGCAAAACCCCACGTTTCAAGATGTCCACCTTTCCCCTGAAATGCCAAACCTCTGTTGCGATGGGCTCGGCAAGCGGATCCTGTTTTCCTGCCTGAAAACGTGCCTGATCCCTCACCCGTCTGGGCTGATGATGGAAGAGCTGTCTCCATCACCACCTTCCTACCTGCTTTCCGAGACCTGGCTGCTCTCCAGCCCATCTGGCCTCCCCAAAGAGCCCAAACAGCTTTGATCTCAGCTAAATTCATCGCTGGTGGCTGCCTGCTTGATTGAGATTTTCAGCAGATGTGTCACAATATTCATTTATGACCATCAAATCAGTTAATAGCTTTGAGTTATACACTCCCTCCTGACCTGCCAGGAGGAACCTACACGGGACACCGTGACAGAGGGACGCTGCAGGCTAATTGGCCACGGAGGGTTTTTAATCAGTGGGTCTTTCAGCTTGTAACCGTAAGAGCAGAAAGCGTATAGGAAGTTCTGTTCTTCTAATCACTGTGGTGAAAGAGAAATTGCTCACACACCTCCCCATAATAAACATCACTTACTTAGCAGCATGAGGTGTGAAAAAATAAAATGGCAAACTGAAAATGGAGTTGCACTTTGCATGTAGGTCTTTAGTTGGGTGGACGTTGGACCAGCCTGAACAGCGGTGGATACTGAGAGCCAGCCCTCTGTACCACAGGTTCTCCACAGCCCATTTCCTCAGCCTCTAAATCCAGAGTCTGAGCATGTGTGTTTATTTGTCCTTCAGATGTAGTCTAAATTTCAGACTGTGGGTATTTTCTAAGGAACCTCACTTAGGGACTTACGGACAAGGCAACTTGCATGTCTAAAGTGATCAAAGCCAAAACTAAGGCTTATCTTTGCCTTTGGATCCCTAAACTGCCTGATAAAAGTCATTGCAAAAGCATTCACAAAACTATTGCGCTAACTGAGCATGAATTTGTACCAAGCTCTGTTTGAGAAACGTGGAGAATGCAGAGTCAGCCTGTTTCAGCAACAATACTCATTTAGTCCCTTAAACTAAAGACTCTGTTCACGGTAACAATAACTAACTGTGCTTCACGTTGTGAGAAGCGAGGACTGCTAACATCCTAACAGTGTGTCACCCAAAGATAACTTGTGCAGTGTTACCTCTTGCGCTTACGGTATTTTCTTGGGCAGAATCGCTTTCACCTGGGTTTCAACAATGGGCACCCCGAAAGGCCTGAGCAAACTTTCAACAGCCTTCTCTGGTGAAGTTAGCAGGCAGCTTACCTGCTGAGAAGCTGCCGAAGCCACTTGAGCATCAGTGTGGATTTATCACTTTGAGGGATCCCAGCTTCCCCCACGGTCTTGTTGGAGCAATGAGGGAACAGCAAGAAGTTGCTGCTGCTCTCTGGAGGTTGCACGAGCCCAGCGAGACCGGAGAATGTGGTGTAGTCATCAGGCAGGAGACGAACAGCTCATTTTTTCCCGTGGGCTCATTGAAGACTTGGCAGAAGAGACAGGAAAATGCAGGCACTCCCCAGCTCTGAAACAGCCTGTAATTGTGACGGGTCCCAGAGGAAGCCCCACATGGTCACTGGGCCCCAGCTTCCCCATAACCCATATTTCTGGGCTGCCGTTCTTCATTAGGAACAAGGGGGCAATATGCACGCAGCCATCCCCTCCACCGATAACGTTATTTTAACCTTACGCTTGGTCATCCCTGCCTTGGACACAGGGATGTGATATTCAGCAGAAATGTAATATTCAGCAGAAGGACCCGCACTGGATTATTTTACTGCATTTCTTTTTAGCGAGTATGTAACTTGCCTCCTGGAAGTCACTGGCTGATTTTAACAAAAGGTCACCGAAACCACATAAACCAAATGCAAATAAACACATTCTTAGGATACGTCTGCCAGCCTGCGACCAGACGCTTTTAGGGCTAAAGTCATTGCTGGTGTGGCTGTTCCGTTATGCCCATGAAGCTGATTGCTTGCTGAGCCCTGAAGTTATAATTAAAATGCAGTCTGCTACAGCTAGAGGGATAATCAGGGGTATTAGAAGTCAAATGAAGGTTTCGTGGATGTCAAGAAACATATCATTTGAAAAAAGGTGAAAAATGCAACTCACAGGCCAGCTCAAATGCTAAAGATCTTCTGTTGATTTTTTTTGGCTGCACAGACTATTTTTGGCAGGATTGAGTTCACGGTCTTTTAAAACCATTCTGGGTAAGATTATATTGCAAGAGGATACACAAAGTCTCTCCATGGAAAGCTGCTAGCAATAGCTGCGAATTCACAGCACTCGTATGGAAAAGTTTTGCTTGGCTAGGCAGTGGCTAGGCATCATTGCTTGTGCTCTGAGTGTGATTGTATCAGCATTTACCACCACTGTGTCCCGAGAGGCAGGGAAGAGGCGGTATTAATTTCTGGATGTAAAACAAATCTGCAAAAGCAAATAGCTGACAATTAATGGAACTGATGAGAATTTGATACGTTAGAAGCTCGTGGAAGACATATGATATAGGGATATTTACGTGGGTGCTGGAAGATGGGAGACAGGGCTTTGGTAATGACTGCTCCATGTCCAGACTCGCTTGCGCGCGCTGCTGCAATAAAGGGTGGCTTTTCCCACCTCCTCTTTACGATTGGGAATGACTGCGTAGCATTCCCTATAGAGGAGAACTGGCCCCTTCACGTAGACACGGGAATGAAGTCCTTCTGCCTCCTTCAATCAGTCTTCCAACATTTTTGCCTTCAAACAGTTTCTCTTCTTTATGAGTCGCAGGTGACCTCAGCGCTTGGATGGCTTCCAGCAAAACTGCGCGTTGGTTACACGGCCTGGGAGCCTTCATCTCTCGTGGCTTGCACTAAGACCTCTGCCAGCTAGGCTTCTCCGCAGAAACGCTGCGGAGCTTTGGCTTTGCTCAGGGACAGCTTTAGGCACGGGCAAAAGGGATTTTAGGAGACCTAGGAAAAGGTATCACAGCTGAGCTTGTGTAAGCAATGGGTTTTCTAAGCTATTTAGTATTTATCTTCTCAGGAAGCTTCTAAAGGGCTCTGTAATGGCAGCAAGAGCCCCTTTCCATGGGCAAGGACACGCGCGTACACTGCTGAGTAGGGATAAACCCCGTTCATTTGCTCTGCTTCACCTGCCTCCGTTTCCTGGGGGATGTCCCACTTCTGTCTTTCACAGATCAAGGTGTCCCAGGGTTTCCAGTTCTCCTCTCTCTTGTCTGAGTGGAACAGACTGTGGGGGTCACTGCTTTTTTTTTCTCTCACGTCTTTAAATTCGCCGTCCCTTTTCCCACAGCCCAAGGAAGAGAACTGAGCATGAGGGAACAGACTACATATAGAACTGTATAAATAGACAGATGGATTCACTCAGATCAGCAGTCACCTGTCGACTCTTCCAGGGTAGGGAAGAGCTGAAATTTCAAAGCTGAAGATGCACAGAGCCCCCCCCCAACTCTTTTTACCCCAGCCATAAACAGGAGGCAGTAGCTGGGAAGGCTGGTGTCCCTGTTCCTGGAATAGCAGAGACCCAGCACTGAAACAAAGATAAAATGCGTCAGCCTTCCAGCTGGCTCCCTTTTGCAACAGACTACTACTTTTTCCTTTTTGAATTTCTAATTGTGCAGTCAGGTCCATAAATCCACCCTGGAGAATGAAGGGCTGGCGGATCGGTCGCTGCAGAGTTGGACCACTTGGGCTGGAATGCATAAAGAGAGGAAAAGTCGCTCACACAGCAGCAGAGGGAAATGCTGTGTACAAGTTCCTGGAAATGTAGCATATGATGGAAAAAACATCCTGGGAACATTAAGGTAACTGAGAGCTGCTACAGCATTAAGCAAGCAGGGGCTGGAGGAAAGCAGAGCATCAGAATATGATTTCAGCGTGTGGTTGTGAAGGCACATGCCATTCCTTTGTTTGCATTGTAAGGGGAGTGTTGCACGCCGTGATATTGCTAAATACGAAATAAATTATGTTCTGGGATCGGTCATCTCACCTCTTCCTTCCCCAGGAAGATGCTGGCTGGGGTGTGTGTCATCTGAAGTGTTTTCCTTGCCAATAGATGCCAGGATTTGCCGCCGTTTTAAGGCATGGGTTGCACGGGAAGGCTTGTAATACTGTTACATTTTGTTCTGTGCTCAGACCATCAGAGCTTAAGGCTCAGGTGAGAGTTGGTATCAGGACAGGCCAGAAAATGACAAATAAAACCATTTGGATGACAAAATTGAGAGAAAATTGGAAAGATGTCTGCTGGTGGGAGCAGAGGAGACAAGCACCTGAAGCTGGGGCCTCCCTCCTGGCAGTGGGATGCTGGATCTCGGGAGCTGGCGATGGATACTGCCAGCCCCAGCTTGGTGGGAACACTTCCCATCTTACCCCGTCTCACCTTGGGTCAAGAGGTTTGTCCTCAGAAGGGCTTTGTCTGTATTTGTGGCTAGCGCGGGCTGTCAGATGCAGCGTGCTCTGGCAGAGACCGGAAAACCTTGGGGGTTTTTCTAGCTCATCAAAGGGCTGGTGGTGTTAAAACACCAACCCTGAACACCCCCGACCCCTGGTGTTAAAACCACCTTGGTACAAACGTCCCTCGGTGGCAGAGACCCAAGACCAGCTCAGCAGTGCTGCACCCCAGCGAGCAGGTGCTCCTGGGTCTCACTCTCCTGCTTGGTCTTTTGTTGGCTTTTCAGTGCAAATGAACCTTCAAAAACCATCTTCGGGGTCTTCCTTCCATCTCCGCTAAAAAGGCAGACCTTGCACGTGACTCCAAATGCAGCACCCAACCTCAGAGAGGTCAATCCTCTTTGTGCCTTTCCCTTTTCCCTTGGGAAGTTAAATGAACAGCAGTTATAATCTCATGTGGTCGTGTTTTACAGATCAATTCTGTAAGTTTTTCCCTGTGCTCTGGCAGTTTGAGCTGTGTTATGGTTTACCAGGGGTTTTCAGAGCCCACACACGATATGGGAATGGAGATAATTAGTTGTAGGAGTCACTGTATCCCATCCTTCTTTTACAAAAACACAATAGGAAATGGAAAATATTTATTTGACTTCCTTTCTGAGAAAGTTATAAAATCCCCGTTTTCAGGAGGATAAAAGTCACTGCACATGAAAACCAGAAAACTGTACTGACCGACCCACCCAGTTTGCTGAATCTCACTGCCTCTACAAGGAAAGGTTGCAGAATGCCTGGATCCACCGAAGGGAGAAGCACAAGAGAGCATGACTCTCACACTCCTCTTGGGGCTTAGACTGCTTTGGGGAGCAGCAAGTCTGGATTTCTTCAGGCTGCAGAGATCTTAACTCCTGTCTCCCAATTTCTGGCCAAGTGGCGTTGCAGTTCTTGCAATGTCACCAGCACCACCCAACCAAGTGGCTGGGAAAGAGCAAACCCTGCTCGCTCCCCGCACACGGGGGATGAACAGACCCTTTTGCTAGCAAGTGTTTTGGACTCTGGGTCCTGCGGGGATGAAATCTCTTGCCTGCAATCCCAATTCGGATGCCTGCGGTCGCCTGCACGCTCCAAATCAGCAGTTCCTGGGTGACTCCTACTCAGCAGAAGGAATACTTGGGAAATCTTTGCCTCTGTGCACACACCAGAGAGGTGCCTGGGCTCCAGCTCCAGTCTGCAGGCTGGGCACCTGTGGTTAGATCCTGCAGATTTGGCTGTGCTAAAGTTATTGCTGTAACCCAATATACGAGACTCAGGTGAATGCTCGGTGATACTAATGAACTCACTGTGGGCAACGGGAATCTTCCCGTGGCTTCTGGTGGCCTTTGGATCAGAGGAGAAGGTGTTCAAACTCACCGGCACCTGCCCATGGGGATGAAGGAGAGTACTGGTGTTGGTTTCCTCAGCTGGAGACGGGATCTGAGTCACTGTCATGGCCAAACGAAGGTATCCGCTTCTCCTCTCAGCACTGGGCAATACAGTTACACCCTAAGCTCAGCTGGACACCTTGTATTGGAAACAAATACATTTTACTTCTGCAAAACAAAAAGCTGATATATTCTCATACAGATAAAAATAGATCAATTTTAATCACGCTTACGTTGCAGATCCCATAAGCCAACTATTTTAATAGATTCTTTTTGAGTCCTTTTCTTTGGGCTTGGGACGTACTCAACACCAATAAACCGAAAGACTTAGCAGGATGTTTTGCCTCATTAAAATGCTTTGTGCTTTTGACTCTGTTCTGTTCTTTCAGGGCTGCTGTGTTTTCAGAGATCCTCGTCTTGAAAATGAGGTAAGGGTCAGGAAAAAGGCTGTGGAAAGACAACCTGGCCTCCTCCCAGCCAGCTGTTCCCAGGTGTTTTCGGAGTCCCTGCCAGACCGTTCATCCTCCAGCAGCTCACACCACGGGAGATCATGTATACCCAAAATTCAATTAAATTGCCTTCTTTCAAAAACAACAACATCAAAAACCCCAAACATGTTTTAAATGCTTTTCCTAAAATATCCAGTATCCCCATGTAGATTTCAGTGCTGAAATGCCTTTTAAGGCCCCAGAGTCAGCAAGGAGGGAACCTGTAAACAGGAACTTGCTCGGCCCAGGTCTTGCCCTTGTCTTGGATGACAGCTTCCAAGAGCGGAGGAGAAGTGAGTGATCTGCCGGATCCTCGCACATTTTCACCAGCTTGTCCCTCTGCTGATTAAAACTTTGTCACTGTTGTGACAAAAATCCCGAGGCGGGTGTTTTCTAGACAAGGTGATTCGGCAGCAAGTCACTGCAGAAACTGGGAGAGTTTCTCTGCTGGATGCCTCCATTCTCCCTGCAGGCTGGATTTCAGTCGTCCCCAGCTGCATGGCTCAGAAGTTACTTCCACTGCTTGCCCAGCATTTAGTCTTGGTGGTCGGGTAGACATATATTGAGAAAGGGAGAATGAGGTAGGGGACCCAAAGGGGCTGTGTCCTGCAGGGGTGGGCAGCTGTGGGCTCTTCCATGCCCAGACAGAGGAGAGCAGCCTCTCGCCCTGATGCCTTTTGCCTCAGCTTCCCTAGCCAGCAGCTTTCATTGTCCAAAATCATAGAATCATAGAATGGTTTGGGTTGGAAGGGACCTTAAAGATCATCTCGTTCCAACCCCCTGCCCTGGACAGGGACACCTCCCACCAGCCCAGGTTGCTCCAAGCCCCGTCCAACCTGGCCTTGAACACCTCCAGAGAGGGGGCAGCCACAGCTTCTCTGGGCACCCTGGGCCAGGGGCTCACCACCCTCACAGCCAAGAATTTCTTCCTGATATCTTATCTAAATCTCCCCTCTTCCAGTTTGAAGCCATTCCCCCTCATCCTATCACTACATGCCCTTGTAGAAAGTCCCTCCCCAGCTCTCCTGTAGCCCCTTCAGATACTGGAAATCTTCTCTAAGGTCTCCCCGGAGCCGTCTCTTCTCCAGGCTGGACACCCCCAACTCTCTCAGCCTGTCCTCCCAGCAGAGGGGCTCCAGCCCTCGCAGCATCTCTGTGGCTTCCTCTGGCCCTGCTCCAACAGGTCCATGTCCTTCTGATGTTGAGAGCTCCAGAGCTGGATGCAATATTCCAGGTGGGGTCTCACAAGAGCAGAGTAGAGACCAGTTACCGGGAATGTTCTTGCTTTGTGATCACCATGGTCAGCCATTTCTTCCCCATAAGCGAAATAAGCTCCATTTCCTTGGCATTTCCCTGTAAAAGAGAAGCCTGACCTTGAATCGCTTCCACAAGCCTTATTTCAGCATTTTGCATGTATTCGGCTTCTTTGTTTAGTTGCAGGTGACAGAACTGGACACAGCGTCCAGTGACAGATCACGCAAATGAATTTTATCTCCCATTTCCTACTGGAGGCACCTCCACACGCATCAGGGTGAGGGTTAGGTCAGGTGGAAAAGAGCTTTCTGCTGCGGGTGTGGTGCTTAACATCTCTTGAACAGCACTAAAATCAAAAGGCCGTTCTTGGAATACCATCTACAGGAATTTTTATGGGGTGAAAGCCAATGCAGGAAGTTTACAGTCATGCAGTTCAGTTTCAAGACTGCTTTTATTTTGGTAATATTGGCATCTCACAACTCATGTTAATAATCCCTCCTGGAGAGGGCGACAGATTTTCTATGCCTAATTTATAAGCTTTGTCTCACACATGTGGGCGAGAGCAGCGAGGCCTGCGTTAAAGACCCGTTACTGTGCGCAGAATGAAACCAGACAGGGAGAAATGCTCCCGAATGAATCATGCGAAAAACCCCTCAGCTGGAAACCATCATTGCCACACTAAGGCATGGGAAATCATGGACTAAATGCATTTTTTAAAGAGCCCTCCTGACATCTAATTAATATTTGCAGCAAGGAGGATGGTATGAGCAGAGGATGCATGTGTGGTTTTTAAGAACTCGGGGGCAGATATCTTCTGCAAAGAATGTTTTAGGTTGGAAGGGACCGTAAAGATCAACTCGTTCCAACCCCCCTGCCCTGGGCAGGGACACCTCCCACCAGCCGAGGTTGCTCCAAGCCCCGTCCAACCTGGCCTTGAACACCTCCAGGGATGGGGCAGCCACAGCTTCTCTGGGCAGCCTGGGACACTGCCTCACCACCCTCACAGCCAAGAACTTCTTCCTGATATCTCATCTAAATCTCCCCTCTTTCAGTTTAAAACCATTCCACATTGTCCTATCACTCCCCTCCCTGATCAAGAGTCCCTCCCCAGCTTTTCTGGAGCCCTTTTAGGGACTGGAAAGCTGCTCTAAGGTCTCCCCGGAGCCTTCTGTTCACCAGGCTGAACACCCGCAACTCTCTCAGCCTGTCCTCCCAGCAGAGGGGCTCCAGCCCTTGCAGCATCTCCGTGACCTCCTCTGGACCCGCTCCAACAGGTCCATGTCCTTCTGTTGTTGAGGGCTCCAGAGCTGGATGCAATATTCCAGGTGGGGTCTCCCCAGAGCAGAGCAGGGGGCAGAATCCCCTCCCTCGCCCTGCTGGCCACGCTGCTGGGGATGCAGCCCAGGATGCCAGCGGCTTTCTGGGCTGCCAGCACACATTGCCAGCTTGTGTTGAGCTTCTCATCCCCTGACTCCCCCAAGTACTCCTCAGGGCTGCTCTCCACCCATTCTCTGCCTTGGGATGGCCCCAACCCATTTACAGGACCTTGCACTTGGCCACGTTGAACTTCATGATGTTGGCACGGGCCCACCTCTCACGCCTGTCCAGGTCAATATGGATGGCATCCAGCTGGTTTTGGTGCTGTAACCGGACAGGTAGAGGACCACTGTGGCTGTGACAAAGGGTGACAGGTCCTGGCGCTGGAGAGTTAAGACAAGAGCCAGCTGCTCTGTCTCCATCAAAGCCTCAGCCCGAGGCTGCTTTCCACCATCCCCAAGTGGTGGGGCCCCCCGGGACATCCCCGGAGAGAGCAACGTGGCAGAATATGACGTCCCCCCCCCAAAAAAAAAAAAACAACCAACCCCAGACCCCCAGGCTCTGAGCCCCG
>VZSZ01009839.1:59491-161132 GCA_013398815.1 Ibidorhyncha struthersii | reverse complement strand
TTGTAAAAAGGGAGTCTCCATCTTCTTTGTAGCCACCCTTGCAATACTGGAACATGGTGATAAGGTCTCCCCTAAACCTCCTGTTCTCAAGGCTGAACAAGCTCAATTCTTTCAGCCTTTCCTCATATGGCAGGCTTCCCTGTCCTTTGATCATTTTGGTGGCCCTTCTCTGGACCCTTCTCCAGCCCGTCCCCGTCCTTTTTTNTGTCCACGTCTTTTTTTGTATAGCGGAAACCAAAACTGAACACAATGTTCCAGGTGTGGCCTGACAAGCGCTGAGTAGAGTGGGGTAATGACTTTTTTATCTCTGCGGGTGATGCCCTTGTTGATGCGATCCACCATCCTGATGGCTTTCTTCGCTGCAGCAGGACAGTCTTCGCTCCTATTGAACTTGACCACCACGACCCCCAGCTCCCTTTCCACAGACCTGCTCCCCAACTGGGTAGTTTTCCCCTGTGCAAGACCTTACATTTGTCCTTGTTGAAGTTCATAAGGTTCTTGTTAGCCCACTCTTCCAACCTATCCAGCTCTTTGGGCAGGGTGGCTCTCCCTTCCAAAATGTCCACTTCCCCACTCAGTTTGGTGTCATCAGCAAACTTCATCTGGGTACACTTAATCTCATCATCCAGATCACTTATGAAGATATTAAAGAGTGTTGGGTCCCATATTGATCCCTGGGGAACCCCACTTGTGACAGATTGTCAGTTTGAAAAGGAGCTATTTACCACCACCCTCTGGGTGCGGTTGGCCAGCCCCCCACCCACCTCACAGACCACTTGTCTAGACAATAGTTCTTTACAATGAAGTGTAGCCACTATATATAATATGCATACATTTTCCTACATGAGTTTTATGGAAAACGGTGTCTGAGTCTAAATTGTATGACATGTATCAGAGTAATATACACAGTTGTAAAGAACCTAACATGAGGTATTTAACCTTTTACTTATATCCCTGCAGCTCTATTAAAACAACTAATATTCACTTGCTATCTCCGAAGAGGACATTTCACCAGGTTTCAGCTCAAAAAATATTCATAGTGTGGAAACAATAGCTGGAAGCTAATTCTAATATATTCAGTAAGATTCTTCTTAAAAGAGCATACAGTGAATATTTCCATTGAAATCAATCAAGTATGTGGGCATGTATTTGTGGGAAAAAAATAATATTATTTGCACGTCTAAATGAAGTAAAATTTATTTACAGGTAGGTTTAGTATTTATTCCTATATCAGAAAGACCTTAGTCATTATTTATAACTTGTGTAATAGTTCATCTTTACATGATTGCATTGTGCTCCTGGTATTACAACATGTCTCTTTGATCTTTTAAATTGTGATATAAGGCCATTCTGCAGGCTGCTGAACTTCTGAGAGGGGACCTCCCACACTCAATGTCCAATTATATCTTTGCCTGGTTAAAATTTGTGTAAAGAAATTCATCATTTGGTTCTAGAGGTATAACTAAATACAGTTTATAGTTGATTCAAAATTGAAATGGAAAATATATTTGATATATCATTCTATCCAGTTTTGCTCCTTATGTCTAGGTGAAATAAAATAAAGGCAGGTGTAATGCCATATTTTCTAGTCTTCTTTCACTTGACTCTAGAACAGGAAATTGTTAGTACTCACAAAGGAAAAAAGAGTTGGTTCTTTTTTTGTTTGTTTTGGCCTGGAAACGAAGGTCATCAAAAAGTATTACACTGTAGATTTACAGATGTCTGATCTGAAGAGAATAAGATACTCCTGTCAAAGGCACATTTGACTATAGCCCCAGAGATGAAAGGCAAGTGACTAATCATCTGAGTTCATTGCCTGAGTTCATTTTTTTAACTATTAGAAGAGAAGCTGCACAGCATAAAAGTAATATCAAAGATGAAGGCCAGTTGGAATATTGTCGTACCAACACTTATAAAGAAGGCAACTCCAGTATATTTTAAAAAATCAAAGAAGCTTTTATACAGTCACTAATAAAAGATGCCAAAGTGCTGTAAGTAGCAGATTTAAAGTGACTTTTGCTTGTCGTGATTAAACCCAGCAGGCATGCTTGTTTTACAAACAGCATCTAACTCCTTTCTTGTATAATTCTTGGAGACACATAATGCATTTGCTATCACAAAAAAATGCAAAAGCTTTAGTATCTTTCACGTAACAGATCACATTTAGGAGATGCTTCTAATGGAAGGTTTTCATCTGACTGACCAAACATATTAGACTGGGGCCCCAGACTGCTGTTAGCTGCTGTTCTTCTCCAGCTTTGAGACATTCGAAAGGTAATACTGAATTAGATTAGTACACAGAGAAATTATTTTATTTTTAAGAAAATAAGAAAAAAAAGAGTGGATTTTGAGGAAATAGTTCTTAACTCACCATTCCTTTTTACTCTGTCCCTACTGAACAGAGATGCACAAGTAATGTTCACTTTCATTTATTCACCTCAGAGATACAAAAGGACAAGCACTTTTTTGCTGTTTAGTTTATGCAGGAGTAATAAAACCTTACTACTCAAGAGCAGTGCTCATAGCACAGAAAGTCATAAAGGGCACTCTCAATAAATTAAGCAAACAAATAAAATGGCTTTCCAAAAATAGTTCTCAGAAGTAGTTCTTATCTTATGTGTTATTCTGTCTTTGTAATTTGCTGTCACCTTATATAAGACTTTCTTTGCTTGACTGCAGACCATATGTTTCACGCCCAATATATGCATTAGAGACGACTGTGTTTCATCTGTCAGATTATTTTTCTTTACGGATTTTTACTTCTATCCAGAAATGTATGTGATAAAACAAAAGCATATGTCTTAAGCGAAGATTTGTATTTCACACATGCTATCTGTAAAATTGTGTCATTTAAATATGAAAACCATATGCTAAATAATCTATCTAAGATTTTAACAGTAGATATTCTATCGCTTGCTCCTTGAGATGCACACATGTATTAATACACGTTTCAGTGCTCAGAGCAGAGATTCATGTCCACTGCAGTGCATCAGTCTCTTAGCTGCCGCAGTTGTGCTAATCTGTTTCAGTGGCATATGTGTTCACTCACTTGTTGTTTGGTGAAAGTAAATTAGATTGTTAATTCTGCTTCTGGATTCTACTCTCTTTTAGAGCTGTGCATTAATTCTATTAACACACCCATTGAGAAACTTTGTGCCGAGATTAATATCGAGCACAAATGAAAGATAGTTCTGCAGTTCATTAAATAGGTGACAAAAAGGCAGACTGTGGTAGGCAATAACAGTGAGACACAAAGTAAACAGACATTGTTTGTCTTGGCAGACTACTAGCTGATACTGCAATCTTTACACAGTCTTTCCAATTTATCATGATAAAAATTTGTCATACAGATCTCATAAAAATCAAGGTTACATTTACAAAACTTGTGAGACACAAAAAAGGTATCCTTTTGATGTGTAAAGTCTGGTGATTGCATCCATGCTTACACACCCTCGTATTGCTCCCAACGCTCTCAGTAACTGTGAACAACAAGAAACAAACCAACCATCCAACTGACCTCCAGATCACACTGACCCAACATTTAGGACGGGGTAGAAAACACAGTCTGAGCCAACCTCATATGTGTTGTATGCACATTCCCTGACAAATGACAGGTGGCACACCCGCCATGCTTAAGAAATTCATAAATTCCCCTTACTCAGCCTTGCACACATAATAAAAACATAATTCCTGACCAGGAGTAGGAGCACCTAGTCAGGTGACCCCTGAGGTGCAGGAAACAAGGTAGTTTCTATGAACTGCTCTGGTAGGCTGCATCTGTCCTAGAGACTGCCGGCTATGTTACACTTCACAATTTGTAATGGGGAAAAAGGGGCACACACCTTTTACAGGAATTCAAGAACTTGTTAGCATAATAAAAATCTTAAAAATCTAAATACAAGAGAATATCTATTACAATTAGTCTGGTACAGTATTCACAATCCAAATTATCCAATCAATGTAAAACAAATGTTAATAACAATAGAATTAAAAACTGTTACATAAAAATTTCCTAGTGTATCCTTTTTTTTTTGGTGTTATGATTACTGTACAGATACAGAGTACCAGTACTCCTCAAGAAGAAAGGATGAGGTGTTGTATCACATTGTCAGCATCCCAAATTCTTCACCGGAATGAGTATGATATTGATGGTGGCATTTTCTTTTTCCTCAGTCCAGGATTCACTATGGACTATTTGTGTGTTTTCTAAGGCAATTTTGCACCTTGCTTTTTCTTCACAGGTCTATAGGTCCACATTACAGCTGATGTTACTAGGTATGGTATATCTTATATGCGTTAGACACTTGGTCTTTGTTCTTTTTGTTATCCTTAAAAGACACTTTGTCCAGATCCCATCTTTTTAAATGACTGCTAATCAGTTCTTTATATTTCCAGTGTCATCCAATGTCATCCTTTGTCCCTTCCATTACCATCTTATGCCTCCACTCCCTTGTACTGCATCCTCTACCTCCCCTTTCAAGGGGCAGCTCTGTGCACCCTGGTTTACAAACCTGCAGCTACTCCTGCTATAGGGTAAATGCACAGAAACTCAAGAACAGAAAGACTTTAAAACATCCTTTCAAATTTTGGACTATTTAAGCTATAAAGTCTTCTAATCAGCCCTCCAAAAAGAATGTTCTAGAGGTTCTAGATCTAACACATAAAATCAGAAATGCTAATGTAAATATTTATAGTATTAATGCTAAAGTACCAATGCTATCTTATGTCAGTTATCAATAGCTTAATATGTGAAATATTCTGTGATCTTCATGGCTGTGCAAGCAAAGATAGGCAATCACCACATTAGCAGACAAATAGCTTATGTGCACCCTCTGTACAGAAGGAAACAAACTGTGATGAACACTAGGTTTGTAATATTCACAGATAAGTGAGTCAGACCAAAAGCAGAGTAGGTGAAATAATTTTACCTGAATATTTTTCTTTATTTTTTTTCTCAAAGGAAAGAAAGAACTACCACTTCTACACACTTGCTTAAAAAAGGTTGGCAAAGGAGGGAGGGGAGAGGAGTCTCCTCTCCTAGCCATAGCTGCAGTTAAGAAACTGTTTTTCTTCCTGCGGCTGCAAAGATGCCATGTCTTAAAACCCACTTTGCATTACTGAGAAAAGAATATTGCCCTGTTATGTATCATTCTTTAAGCAAGACAAATTGTAAAGCTACAATCTAGCCCAGTCCATAAATTCATATGTGCATGTTTCATGTGTGTTTCATGTGTGCCTGTTCATATGTGTGTGTGGATGTAGTTACTAAGGAAATCACACAGGAAAAAAAAATTAAAAAATCTATTTTAAAAACTGTGTGGTGAAGGAAGAAAGCAACATCAACAACACCCCTAAGAAGAGAAAGAAAGAAGCTGAAGTCAAAAGACAAAATAATTTTATTTGTGGAATATCCACTTTAAAATGTAATGACTTGCTACAGATGGTAACATCTGGTTCTGTGCAAAAGCAGATTAATGTGCATCCCTTGATATCTTCAGAGCAGGTGTAACAAAATTGAAGAGAAACATCAAGGCCAGATTATTTCTGGTTGATATTCAGTTGTGCCTGAACCTCAATTAGGTCTGCTTGATGTGTAATGGATTCCTAATGATGTCTGAAAACATAAAATAAAAGATTAGTTTTAGTGTAATTGTCTCATGCTTCAGTTTCTCAGTAGTATTGCAGGAATCCTTACTTGTACATCACCTGCTATTTCCATTTTGACCTGCCATCCATTAACCTTTGGTTCACAATTGCAGAGGAGCTAGCATTTATTCCTGGGAAAGTAAAGGAGGGAGGGAAGTGCTAGAGAAACACACATTAGCATATCACTGAGCTAGTTTATTGCAAATTTTAATAAAGATCAAGGTGGGTTGGTGTTTTTTTTTTTCCTAAAAAAGTCTCAAAATAATCAGTCGCAATGTTTGTAAAGACCTGTCTTAGCACGTGCTCATCTTTCATAGTCATCTTCCATCAGCTGCAGTTACTATGATCCACCTCGCAGATAACTAGCCCGTGAAGATGACTACCTAGCAAATACAGAGATACATCTTTTGAATACAATTGGCAAAAAACAGGAGTTAGGAGAGGGAGACAGATCATCTTTTGCCTTTGTTATTTTCAAGAGAAAAAGAAAGAAAAAAATGTCACTTTTCAGAGGCTTACAATCACCTGTATAAAGGTTGAAAGGTGCATTGCAGTGTTCCTTTTATCTTTTGGGGAATGAACACTCGTGGCAATAACATAACATGAAGTATTGCAAGAAACTATAAAGAAAAGTCAATATTATAATTGAAAGGGAAGAGACTTAGCAGGAAACCAATATCAAAGATGTAAGGTTTTAAATTATTAGTGCTTGAAGCATAGAAGTGATGCTGATCTGCAGACAGGCCTTTAGTTGAACAGTACATTCCTCAGAATGTAATGGAAACAAGAACTGAGTATCTGAGAAAAAATGAACATGCTGAACTAGTGCTTTTATTGTATGTCACCTAACCCTCAAACCACTAACAGTTATTGCTTTATTCTTGCCTCATCCTCTGTCACATAAGTTCAAAAACCAACTCAGGTATGTTCCTGTGGACGGCTGCCAGAAGTTATGCTTTTAGTCATCATTGCTTTCCAAAGCTGTTCCCAATCCATGAGCTGATCTGAAATGACATGCCAAATCATACATTTTTGTATCTGCAACATTGCACTGTGTAAATTTTGCACATTACAATAAATTGAAATTGCCACTGGAAAAAATGCTGCCTATGAACACAACATTAAGTAAGTTATTTTTGTGAATATATACTGTATAACTACTGTGTCTTTAAGTCACTGAAAAAAGTCACTAGGGAGAAAGGACTAGACATCAATTTGCTAAAGAGACTGAATTAGACTTATGCTGCTCATAGGAAGATATCATAACAAACAGAAGATAGAGCCACGTAAGTAACTTCAGTTGTTTAATTCCTTCTGTTTTCTAGTGATTCTCCAGCAAAGAGTAATTAAAAATAAACAAATTAAAATAGAAGAAGATTTAAATTTTTTTTTTTAAAAAATAAGGCTTAAAGTTTTGAAGTAAACTTTGAATTTTTCCCTTATAGTCATTGGACCTATGAATATTTTTTCAGGTGGTCAGAATTTAGTAGTGTACAGAAAAGTATAGATAGAATAACCAATCTACTTAGTACCTTATTTATTTCTTATAGGTGGTACTTGTTCTTTTTCAAAGTTACAGGTACTTCAACAAATAACATAATTGTGAAGCTCAATGCTACTTGTGAATCATTTTCTATTCAACTTTTAATCTTCTTTAATAAATAATAGAAGCGTAAGGAACAAATGCAATGCTGGCATACCAAGATGACATTGACATCAGTTCCAATCCCACAATTCATGTCAACAAGCACTGAGATTTCTTTAATATTAGCGAAGTTACAGAATTACACTTGGAATGAACATTGTCACAACTGCATGTTGTTGTTGCTGTGTTTTCTTTAAATGCATGAAAAAAGTATTCTGTTGTCTAACACGTTTTTCCATGTAATAATCTTAAAACAGGAAAAGAATAATAACAAATATTTTTATTATATGCTTAACAAGTTTTATCTTATTATAATGTACCTTAAATATAATTGTTTGCCCAGTGGCCAGGCTTTTTCAATTAAAATTTATGTTGAAGTAGTTTGCCACTCTGTGGTAAATACATCTGATCCAAAATGTCACAACCAGTTGACATTTACTATCAAAATCCTTTCAGAATTTGAAACATTATATCTTTAATTATTGAACAGGTAATAATGAGCTCATCTAAAGAAGCATAATAAATAATCTTATTATGTGGATTTACAATAAGCTCTATAGTATACAGGTACATTATCCTTCTACAAAATGTCACATTTCAGAAAGACTGAACATTGCACCTTGGATTTTATAGGTCACAGTGAGGTGACAANTAATATATTGTTTTTATATAATATATTACATGTATTATTTGATCTGACTCTTATACAGCGTTAGTTTTCCCCAGTTAGTTTCTACTACTCCTGATTTAAATAGAATATTGAAGAGGGAATGAATGTATAAAGATTTTTTTTTTTCATAGAACAGAAAAGTGATGTATTTGTTTCCAAACTTTGTTTGTTAAAAAATACTTTTTTTTTTTTTTTTTGTTTAAAGATTTTTTTTTGTCAGGGGGAGGGGTGNNTAAGGGCTGAGTTTTCAAATATGACATGAAAGCAACTGTCATTGAGAAAGAGTACATAACCTTATTTTTTAGCAAATTGGTTTTGAATTTACAGTGTTACTAAAACCAGAAATAGGTGAACTCTAGCAATGGAGGAGACATAGACATAAATGGGCTTACTGAAATAATGTAGAATGTCAAGATTTGATACTGTAATATCTCAGTGTGTGGGGGGTATATATATCTCTCAAACACAGCAGTCAGTCCATCCCTTTTCAAAATAGCTAATCATAGAATATTTTGGCATATAAAATATAATATATTGTGGTAAATATCTCATTTGAAGAATGCCACTGCACATATTTATAGAAGTAATTGGCCTGGTCAGGTGAAAAATGGAGTTGAGGGAGATCAAGAAGTAATTAATTAATAGGTCTAAAAACATTATAGAAGCAGATGCACTAGTTAAGTATTACCAGGGGACAGGTTTAGGAAAGTAAATATTTCACACCTTAAAAAAAAATTATATTTCTATGGTACAGAACAGAAGACTAAGGACGTGATTCAAAGAAGTAGCTGTATTCAGGACACTAAGTAATAACTTATGGATGATGTAGACAGACAGACAGATAAATCAATCAAATCATTGACTGGTTCTATACAGTTGCAATAATTACCCAAACAGTTAACATTTGTCAGAAATTAAAACATTATATTATTTCATGGTGGATGTTCACTTTAACATTCCGAGGGGGACACTCTCCTAAAGAGAAAGGACACTGAAGTGTCCCCTTACAAATATATCCTCCGATTTCCAATTAAGGCAGGAAAATATGCTACCAAACACCATATTTTGAAGGAGAACTTTCTAAGAGGTATTTCCAAAACATATCTTAAATAAGTTCTGATGAAATGTGTGCTTAGAAAGGCTGTGAGGAAAGAAGTAGGGTACAGCCTTATATTTTAGGCAAATAACTTTTGCTGTTGTTTGCATCAGCCACCATTTCTATTAAGCATCTGCAAACGACATCTAGAAGTATAATTCCCTGCCAGTCAGTCTTGTTGCTGCCTGTAACCACATGCCAGAAATCTGTTTCTTACATTAAGAAGTGGTATTTTCTTTCTTAAAGTCTTGTCAGTTGTTATGCTGATGAAAAAGACTTTCTTCCTGAGCATCACTGACAGACCACAGTAGAAAATATGATTCTACAAAAATATATATAATTCTATTTTTACCATCTCTCTTTAATATTTGATATTTAAGAAACTGTAGCTTAAATAGAGGACCTCACATGACACATTGTGTAAGTTAACCTGTTCATGCAATTGAAAAAGAATGCATTTAGTCAGTGTGTGTGGCATTAGTAAGAACCAGAGGATGACAAAAAAGTCTCTCCTCACCCAGGTTAAGAAAGGACCTTCTTTGGGCATGTTTTTTTTTTTCTTATTTAATGTTCCTGGAAACCATTTTTTATCAAGTTGCTCACAGCTTTCAAAACAGTAGAATGTTTCCCTGAAAATTGTTTAGTTGGAAATATCATTCACAAGATGTTGCAGCTCTGACAAAAACATTTTAGTTCAGAGCAGGGCTTTGTTAAATTTATCCTAATGTGTACTGATACCATGAGGTCATCTCCATGTCTTGAACTACCTGTGTTTCACTCTGATTATGGCCTGAGAAGTGTAGATATGCACGACAGCTTTTCAAGTTCTGAGATCTGCTTAGAGCTGCTAAAGAGGAGCCACACAATACATCTTTGCTAAAACAGATAGTAGTCATAGGGTTTAATCCAGGTGACCTAATAAATACCTAGTAATTACCACAATAATTATAAGAAAAAGCGAGCGTGGCAGTCTTATAGCACAGCATGCTTTTTGTGAACTTGAAGAATATTTGTTTGTCAAACACGTATACTGTTCATAGAAAGTACTTTTTCCTTGAGATTCAAATACATTTCTGCTTTTGTAAGGTTTCAGGTAATGATTACAGATTAATGGAAAAAACATTCTAAAAATTTTATAACTAAAAAAATACACAGCATGTAATACTTCACAGCTGTGCAAAAAAAACTGAGAGAAAAGCCATTCTATGAGAAGGGACACTGTATAGCAGTAAATTTTAAAAAAACTTACCAAAGTAGCTATACAATAAGAATATCACTGGCCATATTGCCTAAGAACTGATGTCTAAACATCAAATGAAGTAAACATGAAATCAATGAAAAAGCAATTCACCATTTTACTTGTTTAATTAATGTTCTTAAAGGCCTCCTCAAAACCATGTAACATTCCATGCTTTTACATTGTGAAGTCTCTTCCCACCATACATTAGCGGAAGAAGGTGGCCATATATTCAGGTGGTAGTTCTACGGTGACACATGGAGCTGTTTTGGTCTGTTGAACCTGATGACATACAGCAGAAGCAATAAGAAAAAGCTTTAAAATGCTAAATGCTACTAGGATTTCTAATTTTATTTTGAAAGTAGAAACTATTAAAATGCTATTCTAATAGTTTCTGCTCCATTGACACTTGACGCAAACCTCTCCATTGTGTTAGTTGTAGGATATATTTTTAAAGACACATTAACATAGATCTTAAGTTGCCAAGATGGGAGAAGCAAACCTAGAAAAGTAAAGAGGGCAAAGTTTCAAATTTTCAAATGGAATGTACAAAAATAATTTTGAAATTAATTGAAAACATGTCCTACCGCAAATTTTCAGCAATATTAGAAGCTTAATGATTACAGGTTGCCTTCAGTGATAAATAAGCAGAAAATGGGTAAAACCAAGAAAAGAAAAAGAATCATAAATCTTTTCTGTATTAAATTTAAAAAAAAAAAGCCAGCTCCTCAAATAAACAATAGTAAATTATTTCTGTTTAATTGTTTCTGTCCTGAAACAACCTTTATTTGAATTCCCAGTCCTACAACTTCTAGACATTGACCACCTCTTCATATCCATTACAGTTCTTTAGAGGAAAATAAAGGCCCTGAATATATCTTTTTTATTGTGGGGCATTCATCTTCTGTTCATGAAAATGAAGGACAACTCTATGTAAGTACAAGAGATAACATTTTATCATAAAAAATATTTTGAAAATGTCCCTGAGACGTAATACAGTACATATTTTTCTTCCAGTATTATATTGCATCTTACTTAAAATACACCCCTGATTCAGTACAGAGTTTTTAAGTGGCATTTCTTATCCATGTCAGGGAACACTACATCTGAGTATGTGTAACCATTCATGAATACATAGATACTATACATGTAAATGTCTACGTGCATGTTTACATACACTCACAGTATCAAAATTACTATTAGTTTGAAGTTCAGCTTTAAATGATTTAATTACTTTATACAGAGCATTTGAGGTTTACAGAAGGAAATAACTCTTTCCACTACTGTACTGCAGTAGGATTACATAGTGGTGGTGGGTTGACCCTGGCCAGCAATTAAGCACCTACCCTGCTGCTCTCTCACTTCCTCTGTGCAGCAGGATGGGAAACATAATTAAAAGACCAAAACCGAGAAAAAATCTTGACTCAAAAAAAAAGACTATAAAATTTAAAGTGAAGGAATGAGGAAAGAGGAAACAAACAAACAAGTGAAGTAGTGAAGGCAGTTAGTGACCACTTCCTACAAGCAGACCCATGTCCAGCCACTCTCTGAGCAATGGCTACCTTGGAAAAACTACACGCCCAGTTTTTATTTCTAAGCACGATGCCATGTATGGAATATTTCTTTGGCCAGTTTGGGTCAGCTGTCCTCTTGCCTACTCTCAGCCTGCTTGCTGGCAGAGGGGGACAGAGTGAGAAACAGAGAAGGCCTTGACACTGTGCAAGCACTGTTTAGCAATTGTTAAACCATTAGTGTGTTATCAACATTGTTTTGGTCACAAATTCAAAACAGCACCATATGGGCTGCTGTGAACGAAGAATGCTAACACTATCCCAGTCAGACTCAGTACAACAATATGTACTTTTTTTTTACTTTGCAGTAAGTAGAGTATTTCTAAATAAGATGTACTTTTATGACAAAAGAATTTGCAATTATCTCCTTTTTGAATCTTTCATACCATTATAAGATGTCAATTTATTTAATACTTTTCCCTTTGTGTAGATATCAGAAATTTTTAATATGGGAATTGTGACAAAGAAAGTTGAAAAACATTATAAACAGTTTAAATCAATGAAAATCTCTTTGTATTTCTAGCTTAAAACCTTTGAAATTGCAGTTGTGTAATCTAGAGCTGATACAGAAGTAGCTTTTCAAGCATGAAAATTGCTCACAGTTTTTTTTCAGCTACAGTTAATAGAGATAACTTGTATTTGAGGACATCCTTCAATATTTCCACTTATTCAGGACTGACAGAGTGAAACACCTCTGTCACAGAATTTCTTAGCCAATAAGAAAAATTCAATGGAAAATGTTGTTGCACAAACTTTAACTTAGCCACATGGCAGGTTACAGTGTTATTTGTTGTGTAATAAAACATAAATGACCTTAGAATTTATTGTAATACAATATTTGTTTTCATTTTCTATTTTTTTTCTGCAAAAAAAATGCACTCCTTATGGGGGTTTTTGTGGCTTTGTGGGGGAGCTTTCTCATCAGGACGTGCATTAGCTGCTTTAGGAAGCAGCACAGGTACACATAAAGCTGGAACATCTACATTTCCAACACAGGTGTGTGCAAGTAGGGGACCTCATAAAATGGGGGGTCTGCTTGTAGCCCACGTGTTCTGTGAAAGCACACTTGTGCACGTCAGTGCTTGTGTGTGCGTGTCTTGATAAGTAGATTGGGATTATAGAAGGGTGTTTAGAAATGTTTTAACACTGTATTAACATTTCAGGTGTTGTGGTTTGTCTGTTCTATTACTGAAATTGATCCTGACTGAAATTGATCCTTACTGTTCACTGATTGACAGTTATTTATGTGCCATTAACAAATTAATAAATGGCTTCTATCCTGAATTGATTTAAAGTATATGAAGTGAATAACTTTTTATTAAGGAAGAAAAATATTAAAACAACTTGTGATTTTCACAGTTCAAGCATCAGTGGCGAGCGAAAAATATCTCCTTTTCAGTGAAGTACTTAGCTTTTTTTCCTTTTAAAGACATTCTTTTTTTTTTTTTTTTTTTTGCTGGTGTGAGAGGATACAGGTAGCACTGATAATACATTTGTTGCTTCTGTAGCAGCAACTTTGTTTTCTAGAAAGCCACAAAACAAACATCAAGAGTTTTGTTTCCGGAAACTGCTAAGATTACTTTTGTGATCCACTTTATCTGTATATTGTCTTATATGTGACAAGTCTCTATAAACAGTAAAGAAATATTTTCTTAAAGAAATGCTCATGAAAATTACTGACCCATGCAAAATCCTTTCTATTCATTAAATGTTTACAAAAAAATCCCTGCAAAAAATTACATTTCTGGAGCTTTTACCTGAGTTTTGAAAGGAACATTACTACAGCAGTCATCACCGAGGAAGTGATGTCCAATTAGTATTGTAATCCTCCACTACAGGTTGTCAACCTTTTGTTGTTCTGCACTTACGCACTGACTTAATATACCTGGACACTGTTATCCACATATTACTTATGTTAAAAGATTGCATCTATATTGTAATCCAACTTGAAATTTATTTAGTTAAACCACAGATGCTATGTAAATATATTTCAAATGTATCTTTTTGAATTTCAATGGTAAAGTCATTATTATATAACATCTTAAAAAAAAAAAAAAAGAAAAAACAAAACCAAGAAACCCTAACCAATCAAGAGAAACTTAATATTCTTTGATTTACAATATGGTATAAAATGTAAGCAACTGCTGTTTGTGATTATATGTTCGTCTTAAACTACACTATGTTTTGCCTGAAATGAAATAGTTGTAAACATAGATCGCTTTGTCTCTCAGCAATGCCTATTCAGGACTGAATACTAACAAATGTTCTTTCAGTTATTCTCACAGCTTTACATCACTCTGTCAAGGTTTCCCTTTGTGCTGGTCTCAAAAGAGGGTTTGGAAAATTGTAGGATGCATACTTGTTTCCAGTGCTTACAGCTATAAATTTTATACATAGCTATTGTACCTCAAAATAAAGAATATTCACTCTTACACATGGACAAGATTTTCAAGTTTACTGTGAGTTGGCCATTACAGTGAACCATTTCTTTTTGTATTCCTTTCCCTACCTGGGTTTCAGAGTGAACCTACAGTCATTATATATTGAAAAGTCAATAGCTCAAACATGAAACACCAATCATGTCCTTTTTGCACATAATTCAATAGTCCCCCATTTGAAAAATAAGGAAGGAAAAAATTGGGGGCACTGTGGTTCATTTTTGCTAAGCAGGCTGAATTCTACACTGAAAAGTCTATTGACAGCCAGTATGGCACTGCAAAGGTTTAACTGATTCACCAACACCATGTCAACCCAGTTCAAACTCTTGTATTCAGGAGAAACTCGTAGAAGAAAGTACAATCCTTACACCACAGAACAGGCAGTCATTTAAATTAGGATTCAAAGAAATAAAAGATCATCCCTTAAACTAAAGGTGGTTGGCAATTAGTATTGTATTATACATGACAGAAATCTAGTTTTAATTGAATCTTTCTTTTTTGATGGAATTGTCTGCATTCTGTTAGGGTGTCAGGATGTCTGCTTTGTCTCTGTTGAATGATCTTTTACTGATGGCAGGAAAAGCATCCCAACTCTCTCCTGGTCACAGAATAAAGTTAGCCATATAAATTATCAGATCAGCAATTTGTCTTCCTTCTCAAAGCTGCCTTGATCAGAAGCAGAACTGCTTGAAAGGAAGCACTGAGCAGCCTCAATTACATGGTTTGTTTTATCTTGCATATTCCCTCCACCCTAAACAGCTAACCCTCTCCTTGTCCACTGACCTTTGTTTTACTGATTTTATACCCAACATTAGTCAAAACTCCTAGTAAGCCAACATTCCACCATGCACTGTTTTTCACATCCTTCTCCCAGGATTCCACTTCACCATCTGTTAAGTCTGATAGTTATCTCCTGGTTTTGTCTTCCTGGTTTAGTCCCAGGTCAAGTTTGGCCAATTTCTTTCACCCTTCTATGATCTATGAGTTTCTCATGTTATTATCCTTCAGGTTTAATTTATGGTCACATACAAACATTCTTATCGTATTAAAGTCTAAGTAAGTGTTTACTTGCATATCAAGAGAATGGAAGAAATCTAGTAGGAACATGAGACATTGTACCTGAGAAATAGGTACCATCTCCCCCCCCCCTTTTCCTACTTGCCTTCTGGCTTACTAGTCACTGTCACCTTCCAGCTCCACTCACACTGCTTTAGTCTGTGTGCCCATGTATGGAAAGCTACTTCTTTTTCTGTGTCAGATGCAGCTCTGCCTCCATTTTTACAGTGCTTGAGAGAGTTGAGGTTTCTGTTTAAACTTAAAATTGTGCATCTTCTGAGAGGATCAGGAATTGAAAAGAAAATAACCTCCAGCACCATCTATAGCTTATTTTATTTCTTGCTCCCCAAATAATGAGAATAGATATTTCAATTTTTTTTTTCACTTTCATAACAGTTCATGGTTTCATCTACATGACAGTGTCCATTTGAAGACCACAGGAACCCACATTTTCCTTCAGGTCTCCGCTAGCTGCCTGAAATACCCCATATTTAACCCTCATAAATCTATGACTATTTCTGCTTTTTAACCCCAAATCCCATTATTGGCAAAAATGGAACACATCTCAAATGTGGAGACAAGAATTGTTGATTGTCAGCCTAAGCAAAATGCTTAACAACCTAACCAAAATACAGCAAGCAGTTATCCTTAGTCCAACTACCTCTTTTCTCACAAGTTCCCTTCCAGCAGCCCTCCGGGACCTGGGGCAATGGAGATGGCTCTCCCCAGGCAGAATGGGGCAGCAGGACTCAGCAAGTTGTCAGCAGCCCCAGGGAGGGGGGATAATGCAAGGGGAGGTAGGTCAGTGTTCATGGGGGGAAGTCCCACCTTCCTGCTGAGTCTGTAGATCCCACATATGGAACCAGCTGGCTCCCAGCTGAAGTCTAGAAGCTGTGCAAGAGCCAGCCTTAACAGGCTGAAAGGAGCAATGGTTTGCTGCGCCATGATTTAACCACAGGAGCTGTTCACAGACATTACCCTCAAGCAAGTCAGACAGTGGTCATTTGGCCACCAGCCCGTCATGCAAACAAGCTAAAACCATCTCAGGCCAAGGCAAACCCAGACCTGCCCTGAACCCCTATGCCTGGTCATTGCTAGTAAAAAGTTATGGCCTTTTATATTTTGACAGAATATTGACTAGGGTATTCAGTGTACTTGCATGTGTAAAAGCACAAGTACTGATGTCCAGACTAAAACAGGAATGAAACTGCAGCAATATTGTCTTTCAAATAAATATAATTACAGTTAAATCACTATCATTGTTAATTAGTTGTTAAACAATGAGATGCTGATTACAGTAAAGCCAAGACAGCTATACCACTGAGGAAAGAAGAAGGAAAGCAATGTATCAAGGGTTTTAATAAATTGTTCCAGAAGTATAATAAATTATAATTCAATCAGTAGTTAGTGAAATTAAAAATTCTTTCTTCCAAGAATATCACCTAAAAGTCATTCAGACACCATACTAAGACAGAATTCTTGAACCATCAGTCTCTAATCCTCACTTTGAGCCATATTTTTGAAGCTTAGAACTCTTAGGTCAGCTTGAAGTCTACACTGTTGAGGTCATTCGGGTCTGTGGTGCACTTCCCTTGCATCTTGCTTGTTCTCATTAGCTTCCTGTTTTACTCCTATTTCCCACTCAGCTTCAGAGATAACTCTCCTACTAAAGATTAGTTCTGCAATTGCTTTAATTTTGTTGTCCCTTCAGTGCTAACAGTGCCTCTCAGCCCTGTATTCTGGTGCTCCAAAACATCCATTCAGAGCTAGCTAAGTTCAGAAGTATCCACACCTGATTTAAACCATGGGCAGCAGCAAACACTCATGTTTTAAGGATTGGTCTGTGACTATTGTCGTACTACATATTGACTCCTTCCTTGCATCTGCCACTGCTTCCACATCCTCCTTCCACATGTTAATTCCAGGTCTCTGAGCCTTTGAGGAGCTGCTTCTCCCACCACTCCTCACAAGGCTACATGGTTGTTTGGATTATACATTTTCTTAACTGGTTAGCCACTTTTAAAACTTCCTGACAGCCTGGAGTTATCAAGTGCTATTCCTTGTGCCATCATAGAATCAAAAAATGGTTTGAGGTGGAAGGAACTTTAAAGATAATCAAGTTCCAACCCCCCACCATGGGCGGGGTTACCTTCTACTAGACCACGTTGCTCCAACATGGCCTTGAACACTTCCAGGGATGGGGAATCCACAGTTTCCCTGGGAAGCTTATTCTGGTGTCTCACCACTCTCAGAGTAAAGAATTCCTTCCTAATATCCAATCTAAATCTATCTTTCCCTCTTTACCATTCCTCATTTGTTTTGCTTCTTGTTGCATGTTATACATGCAACACCTTTGAAATAGGAGGTCAGATTATATAAGGCTGAGGGCTCATCTTCTGAATGGAACTTATCGAATGTAGTTGGAGATTTTGTACTTCATTTTTGGTGTCCAAACTGTGGTTCTTCAAAGTATACAGAAAGTCTCAATTTCATAGTGGCATAAATTCAAGTCTGTTAAGATGTCTCAACTTGAAAGACAAAATCTGCAGTGTTTTTTTAAAAATTTAAATTCTTGAAGTACGTCAGAGATGTAGCTCTAGATGGGCCTTAGGATGTTATTATAACCAATTGGTTATGATAATAACTACAATTATAGTTACTAGGAGCTATGTTTTAAATTTCTGAACAATGTCAAGGCATTGTTTTAATACCATGAAAAACTATTTGAGCTCTTGGTAACCTTTTCTCCCCTTTTATCTTTCATATTGAACTGAGGTGTGGAATATGATGTGATCAAGGTCAAGGTCTAGCTTCATAACTGATTTGTGAGGAATATTTGTAAAGAAAAAGAAAAAAAACCCACAAAGCTTCATCAGTTTTCAGCTCTTCCTAATTTATTACTCATTTACTAAAGAAGAATATGTTATAACTTGCAATAATAATAGAATTAAGAAAAGCAGTCTTATCACTAATGGTGGCATAGCATTCTCTAGATATGCTATTACCTCCCTGTGTTAAAACACTGACCAGGAAATTTATTTGGCAGTTCTCCAGAAAGTACTGTATAAATCATCTAATCCATAAACCAATCATCTACTATGAAAATATGAGATCTTTTCTTAAGTTCTTACCACTATGCCCAAAAGCAAACATTCGAATCTCTTTTTTTTTCTTCCTTCAAAATAGACATAGTTTTTGGAGGAAGGAAGGGAGAAAAGAAAGGCTTTCTATTATTTATTAAAATATAGGAAATCAGTCTATTTTTAAAACTAAATTTTAAGGGCTTTAAAGAATAAACTCAGAAAATATTTTCCAGTGGTAAACATTTGTGTATGATGGTCTGCAAAGTAATTTTTATTGCTTAAAAAAAAAGGCCTTAGCATTGAATTTTTTTTAGATAACGATGTGAATACAGAAGTGATTCACCTACCACGGTACAGCTGGTTGAAGATTAATGAGTTGTTTCTTTGGGTTCAAGCTTTCCACTTGTTTCAGCTACACGTTAGTGGTGCAATTAATTTTACAACACTAGGGTTTTGCCATCCAACACTTCCTGTGGAATTCTGCTATGATAAGTATTCTTTAATTAAACCTTTAAAATGTCACCAATGTTGCATACTACAGCTGAAATAGAAAAATACCTCCAAGGGCCACAATACCTTTAGTATTCATTGGGGAGGAATAAGACAGAGAGATGGCCTCTAGGCTGAAGACTTCTAGTGTGTTTGGCTTGAAAATGCTGCAAATATTTAATGAAGAGCTTTTTACAATTTGAGTATGAAAAATTAGGAATATAGGGATTATCAAGGTGAAACAAAGTAGTGGTTCATTCGACCCAGAATATCATCTCCCATATTTAGTGTTGGAGACTGTCAGATACTTTAGATTTCAACTGGAAGTCTAAGCATAGAACTATTCCTGTTCACACTGTGGTATTGTTTGGAGGTGGGAGCAGAAATTAAATCTCCATCTGACTATGCTGTGAAATGCTGGCTGTACATACTATTCTTATATATAAAAATAATATTTTTCTTTTTCATTTGTTTAAGGTTTATGACCTTAACCTGGATGATATAACCATTTTCTCTTTCTTCCAGACAGGGAAAAAGAGAACTTTCTTAGCTCTCCTTCTTTGGCCAGCAGGTCAAGGGAGGTAATTCTGCCCCTCGACCCTGCTCTCTTGAGACCCCACTTGGAATACTGCATCCAGCTCTGGGGACCCCAGCACAAGAAAGACGTGGAACTGTTACAGCGGGTCCAGAAGAGGGCCACAAAAATGATCAGAGGGCTAGAACACCTCTCTTGTTAGAAAGGTTAAGAGAGTTGGGTCTGTTCAGCCTGGAGAAGAGAAGGCTTTGGGGAGACCTTTTGGCAGCTTTTCAATATGTAAAGGAGGCATATAAGGCATATAAGGAAGGTGAAGAGAGAATTTTTACCAAGGCATCTAGTGAAAGGACAAGGAATGACAGTTTTACACTAAAAGAGGGTAGGTTTAGGTTGGATCTAAGGAAGAAATTCTTTGGTGTGGTCAGAAATTGAAATAAGTTGCCCAGAGAAGTTGAGGATGTCCCATCTGTAAGAGAACCTAAGAGTCTCTGTAAGAGACTGAGAACCTAAAAGAGTTATTTCTCAAACACTCGGCAGAAGAAAAAGAGATGTTGCGGTTAGAAAGGAGGATCTTGCAAAAGCTAGGTAGCACCTTTATGGTGCCAACATGTCCACCTTGGGTAACTATCTGAGTCAACATTACACCTGTGTTTTGACAGTGAGGGAGGAGGGAGATCAAAAAAACACTAGTACCTCCTCCCCCAGCCCGCCTTCTAGGAAGGTCCTATAACAACAGACTGTGCACATGTAAGAAACTGAAGGAGTTAATGATGATTAGCACAGAATGCAGAGAGTGTGTCAGAGGATGCGCAGTTCTGTGTTGCTGCACAAGGACAGCTCCAAAAAGTCATACAAGATGCTCAAGACCAATCAAGAGTTACATAAGTCCTCAAGGGGCATAACTGATGTGATCAAGGGGCAAGGACTAGATTAAAAAGACGCAAACCCAGGGACCAGTGTGTGCACCCACCATCCGAAAGAACCGGACCTGAGACATCACTGGAACACAGGGTGGTGATCTGGACATTTTCTTTTAACTCTATCCTTCTGTCTTCCTTTCTTTATTCTTATATGTTACAAGCTGTTCAGCCCTCTATAGATAACAAAGATTAAATAGTTTCTACCAAGATAGCCTGCCAAAATAGCTTCTGCAATCAATAAAACCAGTCAATCGATCATTTGGTGTCATGTCACTTTAATTTAGCTCAAGGTTATCTTGAACATTGCCTGTCTCCAAGTAGGTCATCCAGGACAGCTCTCTCTGGACCCTACGTCATCTCTGGAAGTGTTCAAGATCAGGCTGGATGGGTCTTTGAGCAACCTAATGTAGTGGATGATGTCTGTGCCCATGACAGAGAGGGTTTGGACTAAATCATCTTTGAAGGTCCCTTCCAATCCAAACCATTCTATGGTTCTATGATTTTATGTTTCTTTTTCTATTTCAGCATTTGATTACAATGTTTCAAATATTCAGTACCGCCTTATTAAATTATTTATTTTAATATTTTATATTTTAAATAATTTAACTTAACAATGTATTTCTTTGGATAGAATAGTATCAGCCCAGTAAGTAACTGAATCCATTCTTATTCTAAGAACCCTCTACTAACATGTTTGGTTACATCTTAAAGATGGAATATACTGAATACCTGAGATAAAATTTCTGTACAGCTTATAGCACTTTGCACTCAAAACAAGTTTGTTGCATGTCTTGCATGATGGGATGTCTTTCCTAGCTCACCTCTGTCAAATATGTCTGCCACTAATTAACCTGGTATAAGTTGACATGTATTATATATGAGGTGTAGAAGTGTTGTTCTTCTGATGTAGAAGTGAAACTACATTAATCCATGTTACTCACACCATAAAAACAAATGTATTAATATTCATAGTCCATTTACTTTGTCTCCCAACAGGATTTTCAGCATAGACACTTTCTCAGATTCATTGTTTGGGGAGTTTGGGCAAGAAACTTGTATCTTGCAATTCAGCGGCATCAAGGAGTTTGGATGTATTTACTACTACACCCCTTAAACAATGGTAAAAACATCACCTTCTATGACAAAGTAACCTGCTTGGCTGATGGGGAACAAGCAGTAGACATTGTCTAGCTGGACTTCTTCAAGTCTTTTGAGTTCCTCAGAGCCACCTTCTAGAGAAACTGATGCCTTACAGTCTAGACAAGTGGTCTGTGAGGTGGGTGGGGGACTGGCCGACAGGCCGCACCCAGAGGGTGGTGGTAAATAGCTCCTTTTCAAACTGACAATCTGTCACAAGTGGGGTTCCCCAGGGATCAATATGGGACCCAACACTCTTTAATATCTTCATAAGTGATCTGGATGATGAGATTAAGTGTACCCAGATGAAGTTTGCTGATGACACCAAACTGAGTGGGGAAGTGGACATTTTGGAAGGGAGAGCCACCCTGCCCAAAGAGCTGGATAGGTTGGAAGAGTGGGCTAACAAGAACCTTATGAACGTCAACAAGGACAAATGTAAGGTCTTGCACATGGGAAAACATAATCCAGGAGCGCAGCACAGACCGGGATCTACCCAGTTGGGGAGCAGGTCTGTGGAAAGGGAGCTGGGGGTCATGGTGGTCAAGTTCAATAGGACCGAAGACTGTCCTGCTGCAGCGAAGAAAGCCATCAGGATGGTGGATCGCATCAACAAGGGCATCACCCGCAGAGATAAAAAAGTCATTACCCCACTCTACTCAGCGCTTGTCAGGCCACACCTGGAACATTGTGTTCAGTTTTGGTTTCCGCTATACAAAAAAAGACGTGGACAGGCTGGAGAGGGTCCAGAGAAGGGCCACCAAAATGATCAAAGGACAGGGAAGCCTGCCATATGAGGAAAGGCTGAAAGAATTGAGCTGGTTCAGCCTTGAGAAAAGGAGGTTTAGGGGAGACCTTATCACCATGTTCCAGTATTGCAAGGGTGGCTACAAAGAAGATGGAGACTCCCTTTTTACAAGGAGTCACATGGAAAAAGATGTGGGGTAATGGGTACAAGTTACTCCAGGGGAGATTGTGATTGGACACAAGAGGAAAATTTTTCCCAATGAGAACTATCAGCCATTGGAATAATCTCCCCAGGGAAATGGTGAATTCCCCAACACTGGACACTGTTAAGATCACGCTGGGCAGGGTGCTGGGCCATCTTGTCTAGACCGTGCTTTTGCCAAGAAAGTTTGGACCAGATGATCCTTGAGATCCCTTCCAACCTGGTATTCTAGGATTCTATGATTCCATAATTGAAATATGATAAAAATAGAGAAAATGTAGACCTAGTACACAAAACATTATCCTAGGCTGGAGCTGTCTTAATATAATGTACAATGTTTTTGTATTAGGCTGCTATTTGTATTAGTTCTACAGCATTTGGATGCACTTCTCAAACAAAACAGTTGCTGAGCATCTAGCTTTCCAATTCTATTGTCAAGATACATGCTTGGAAAAGAAGAGCCTAAAATAGGAAACCAGGTAAGAACTATGAAATCTTTGAATAGAAGACTTCTATCCAGACAGATTATTTCTAATCTTTCCTCATCCTGACTGTAGGCTCCACATATCTATTATGTTCTCAGTCACAAAATACTCAAAAAATCGTCTTTGAAGCAAGCCTTTGAGATGACTAGAATAACTAACTTTGAGATGGTTATTTGGTCACTGAAGAGAGCAAAGTGGTCACATTCTTTTTCTGATGCTTTCTTTTTCTTTAGTCTGTTAATATTTCAAAGCTTGAAATGTTCTTCTTTTTGTAACTTATTGAGTGAAAAATTCATGGCTTTCATTTGAATGATATCATTAGTCATATAAGAAAAAAGTGCCTAAGACAAAAAGAGAGACAGTTTCATGGGGAATAAAAAGTCATTATATCCTAGTCACAAACTTCTTTAATCCAAAAGAGTACCTACAGTACCCTACAGAAATGCTTGTGAAGTGCTCAGCCCAATCAAACCTCCCCATGGTTGTCCTTTGAATTCTTTATTTCTAGCTTCTGTTGCATGCATATTTAATCAGAATCCTTACTTTTGTATATGCAAAGGAAATTTTAAATAAAATATGCTCTATAGAAAGGAAAAGGATCCATTAGCTCATTTTCAAAGCAGATGATTGAAAATTCAGAAAACACCTCATGTGAAATGGAGTTAATGGTAATAGTGTCCTGTCAAACACATTCATTACTTCCACCTTGTGACACAGAAGTGACTCAAAACAACATACTGCATCCCGTATCTAGAAATTTAACTAATAAAAGCAGTTTTATCCCAGAATTACTAAATATTTTACTCAGTTTTAATGCATGCTAATTATCCTCTGCAGTTTACTCACAATCATTTGTAGCTGGCTTAAAAAGGGAAATGAAAGATAATATAGAAGGTATAAACTTGACTTTTAGTATCGAGGTGATTTTAAAAGAACTGTATACCATCATCACCAGATTGATTTGCAGACGAGAGTCCTCACTAAATCTTCACATATGTATCAGTGGGAAGTCTTTATCCATCCTGTTTGAATCAAGTAAAAATGGAATCCCAATAACATTTCTTATCTTTCACAGAAATTCGAATAGACTGCAAGGAATCATCCGGAGTATTGTCCATCAGTTTCTCTTCTTTAGACCTGCACTAAAAAACAGCTTTCCAGGTTCTGAGAAGTCTTCAGATCATATATCATCTGCCATCAAATCCCTTAGTTTCTTAATGGCACTGGAAAGTGATAGGGTAGTTCTGTTTGTCCTGGTTTTCTCAGGTATTTTACCTTTTAGTTATGCACCTATTAGAGATCAGAAAACAAACTTCCTCTTCATCTGGCTACTGTCTGGATTTTCCTCTGCCTTCAGTAGTTTAGAAATTTGAGAAGACAGAGCTATATCTAATACGTCTCTGACCACGTTGTCACAAATGTAAGGGCAAATATCCATGAAAAACTCCTGCTGTGCATCACTGAGTACCAACCACATTTACAAATTAGGAACATGATTAGGTCCTCATTGTAGAGAGGAGGTAGGATAGAAATATCTCAGTTTTATAGAGGGATTGGGGTACTCTTAATGACCTTCACTCTTCTAGATTTGGAAACAACATGTAAGTTTCTTGCAGCTGACAAATCCTCTGGCTACAGAGAAAGGAATGGAATAAAGGTATGATTTCCTTTAGATAAAACAGCCTTTGTGGTAAAGATTTACTGACGTTGGACCAACTTGCAGTAATATTGATAATTTTTATGAATGTACTATTCATTCACTAGGCATTCTAAACCACACCAGTTGTCTCTGTTTCAGGTTCCTGGCATGCTTATATTAATCAATAATTAAATTACCTATACTTTATTTAAACATCTGAGTCATTGCCACCATTTACAATTTATTAGACTAAACATTTTAGTACATTTTTACAACTTTTAAAGGTTGTGGTAGTGTTTTGTTTTTTGCAGTGGGGAGGATTGGCATATTAGGAACCCTCAAATCCCTCTTGAGGGTAAACTAAACTGAAGCTGGCTTGAAGGTAACTATTTGATATTTAGGAAGAATATAATTTCTATTAGGCAAGTAATATATCTCAGAGCCATCATGTATTGTGACTGGCATCTACTCTGGACCTGCAAATCCATAATTGCATTTCAGCTCTCTACTGAGGAGCTCCTTTTCCACTCAGCTCAGGCTGTCATGACCCATGTGTTTATTTCTTAAGACGAAAAGTGTTTATTAAATTGGATAGTTCTTATATGACAGAAAGAAGTCTCAAAAAATTGTACACTGAATCTTGGCAGACATCAAATACAATTATAATTATATTTAATTTATTTTAGTTTTCTTAACTAAACTCCATTGCTCTTTAAGGAATGAGCTAGACACTTGAGAAATGTATTTCACTATATCAAACAGTCCATGTAGTTTGTGGACCTTTTATATTGTACAGGGGGAGACACTACTAACCACTGTAAAAAGTTAGCCAAACAGAAGTCTAGGATTCTTTCAAAAGAATATTCAGAATTTTTATTGAAAGGAATATAATCATAAGTCTATCAGTAGCTTGTATAATGATTTTTAGTAAAGCATTTCAACTCCTCTCAGTTTTTCCTTTTGTAATAGTGTAGTAACGATGCTCAAATTCTTGCAGAGAGCTTAGATATCTACACACATGCACACAAAAGAAACAGAGGAACTAAATATTGTATCAAAACATATGTACCTGTAAAATGTTTTTGCCTTAGTACATAACAGAATATTTTTTGTTCATAGTAAATCAAATATAATTACTAAAAACAGACTTGCAATTATTCATTATTAGCTAATTTTATCATATCAGTAAATTTTTTTCTTCTATATGAAACAGCAAAGGATTGCTTTTTCGAATACCTTTTATTGTGCATTTTTTAATTTCCTTTTACATCCCTAAGAAACACATAATTTGAAAGGTAAATCATAGGGTATATTTGCTTATATCCTATTAAGAACAATTAAAGGAAGTGATTTGGCCTCCCCATCATTTTTTTTTCTTCTTTTAATTTGGCAGCAATGAGATCAAAATATTTCTGCACATTACTTAGAAAGCAGAAAATACATAAAGGTATTTCAGTAGGTTTGTTTTTTTTTTTTCTGTTAACATATGATATTATAATCCCCACAAATACTGATTCCACTAGTTTAATCATAGCTATGTAGCCTTGTAATCAATTAAAAGTTTTCTGTGCAGCAGCCCAGAAGGTCAACCCTATCCTGGGCTGCAACAAAAGAAGTGCAGCAGCACAGAAGAAGCAGCTTGACAGAGGTAATTCTACCTCTTTGCTCTGGTGAGACTCCACCTAGAGTACTGCATACAGTGCTGGAGTCTCCAACATAAGAATGACATGGACATGTTGAAGCAGGTCCAAGAAGGGCCACAAAGATGATCAGAGCGCTGGAGCATCTCTCCTGTGATGACAGGCTGAGAGAGTTGGGGTTGTCCAGCCTGGACAAGACAAGGTTTCATGGAGAGCTTATTGCAGCCTTTCAGTATCTGAAGGGGGCCTGCCTACAGGAAAACTGGAGAGGGACTTTTTACAAAGGCACGTAGTGATATGATGAGGGGTAATGACTTCAGACTGGAAAAGGGTAGATTTAGAATAGTTATTAAGAAGTTTTTCACTCTGAGGGTGGTGAGGCACTGGAACAGATTGCCCAGAGAAGTTGTGGCTGCCCCATCCCTGGAGGTGTTCAAGGCCAGGATGGATGGGGCTCTGAGCAGCATGGTCTAGTGGGAGGTGACCCTGCCCGTGGTAGGGGCGGGTGGAACTATATGATTTTTAAGGTCCCTTCCAACCTACTCTATGATTCAGTGATTCTATCATCACACAATCTATTTGTACTCTTTGTTTTTTTAGTTTAATCAATTAAAGAAACTTGTAATTCTGAAGATGAACATAATGAAGAAAAAAACCTCTTCAATAATGAAAATAGAACTGTCTTAGACTAGCAGATTCAGCATTTGTGGGAATAACACTTGTCGAACTATCATCACAAGACCAAGACTGCAGTTTCCGTAAGAAATCATGGGCTGTGTCAAGTATATTGTATCTCCTCTTCTCTTTCAGTTAAGCAGTCTGCCCTTTTTGAGAAATCCAAATTAGTGTAAAATAATAGAATATATGTTTTTTCATATAAACCATCTGTTCAATATTTATCATAGACTGCTTTATTCAGCACCCAAGGAAATCATTCACAGTCACTGTTGATGTTGGTGACAGATAGAATTAAGACTTGTGATCCATTGATGTCTACAGGCTCAGTGGAAAAAGGAAGCAAAAAAGTAATTTTGATAATTTTAGTAAATATGTAACTAAGACCAAAAGATCTTCTTTATTACCTCATCCTATTCCCATCTTAGTTACATATTTCAGCATCTATACCATCTATACACCCCCTACTTATTCTTAACTATGTAAATTTAACTGATTTTATCTGACATACTTGAAAGTTTGTTATTAATGTGATATTTTCGTTGCAAACTGCGACAATAATTTTGGTTTTATTTTCATAAGAGCTGTAAGAACTTTCCTGTATTTAATTTCTTTATTAATATTTTATTAATTCATTATCTTTTATTATATTTATTTTGCCTTTCAACATTATACTTGTCTCTTTCTCTAACTTTTACTCTACTCAGGTATAAAAAATTTACAAGACTATTAGTTACTAGTCACAAGATTATGAATACAGTATTAGTGGAACTATTATCTACAATTTTAAATTATTTTCAAATTTAAGAATTCATTTTTACCTTAAAAATACCACTAGGCTTGCAGAAATAGCCGCCTTCCATAGCTCCCAGAATTTTTCTGTGGTGTTTTTATACCAGATACTAGCTGTTTTATCCTGCAGTCATTGCCTGCAGAACTTCTCATGTCGCAAACATTAGAATCTTTTAAGAACAGTGTAGGCAACCAATTGCCACCATGGCAAAGGCGTAGCTGATTCTATATTGTGGAAGAGGGAATGAACACCTCTTTACACAGTCCATCACTATAATATATGGTATAAAGGCACCTTTATTCTAGACTTATAGAGGCATCTGATATTTCCAACTTGAAGTATTGAAATAAAACTAAAAAAAGGACTTTATTACTGAAAACTGCAATAGACTGTTGGTAAAGAGCTCATATTACCAGTTTCCGATAACTGTGTTAGGTTTTTCCTTTGTTTAGTGGGTACTTGTGTCTTGTTTTATACATGCATGTAGAAGTGAATGTACTGTAAGAAAAAAAAAAATGCGTACATGTTGTACTAAATTTCTAATATTTATTTAGTTCCAGAGAAGGAATCCAGAAATAGATGTGTTGATCTGCTTTTATGAGTATTTGTCTGATGACAAAGAAAAAGCATGCAAGTTCTCAGTGCACATAAACCCTGGGAAAAAGCCTCAATATGTAAAATAATTACCAAGTCTTAGAGAATATAGAAATGTAAGTTTGCTTGAGCCTTTCGTTACTGTAAAACAAAGATTATAGGAACAGGATTATATAAAATATCTGTAGTATTTTATCATACTAAGCAAATAAGTTAAACCTGATAGTTACAGTAATAGCATACGCCAACAAAATGACAGAGCAGAATTGTAAATAAAAGTGTAACAGCCATGTACTGAAAATATTTTAAATTACTTTTTTAAACATTTTAATTTATTTGATTAAAGTCTCAATGGGTATAATGATGGCCTAATCTCATCTGAAATTTTATGTGCTGGTAAATTTCTAACAAACAATATTTATGTGAGTATAGCTGTATATTCCACATTCTTTGGAAATCAACTGTTTTTCTGGTGATCCATTAAGAAGCCTGGAAATGTGTTTTGAAGGGTCATAAAGTGTGTTCATTCTACTTCTTATAGCTACAAATACTAAGAACATGCATTAAGATTATGATAACATTATGTCTTTACAGGAATATTTACATCCTTTCAATAACTTATTTGCATTTTATTACTGTAGCATAAGATTCTAAACTGTATTAAAAAACACAAGTATTTCATATAATATTAAACTGTTACGAGCAAATAAAAAATAAGAATTTTTCTTGTGCCTTTCATTCATGATCAAAATTAAAGTTTTCAAAGTTTTTACAACATTAATTTTTTAGACGACTATATGTGAAAGTCATACAATACAAAAAATACTGTTTTCTATTCATATATTCAAATAAAAAGGTGTTATGATTAATTTATAAATAAAATTTGTTGTTAAATAATAGAAGATAATTTGATAGACAGTTCTACAAGATCCTAAAATACGTAAACTTTTAAAAAATTATTTATTCTCTTTATTTTATATTACATAAGAAAAAGAAAAAGTCCCATTTCACAACTGGAACAACTCTAACACTATCTTAATTTTATCTTCAGAAAAAATATTTTGTATTGGATTGTATGTCCTCCGTACTATATGAAGTTATTTATTTAAAAGGTTGACCTGAAATTTCACTGTAAAACCTTATTTTCAGGAAAAAAAGCTATGAGAAACATGCTATTTAGGTCAAAGTTTTATGTCAGAGTTCTGCCTCAAGCTAAATCTTCCTAGAATAGTTTTACCAAGATGTTGTGCTGCTTCTAGGTAACCATTCCTCTAACTGAGAATTTAATATAATATATTACACTTAAAATCCTGCTATTGCCAAAAATGGAAAACATCTCACAAGTGAGGTCAAGAATTATTTATTGTTAGCCTAACTAAAAATCTAATCAAAATACAGTAAGGAGTTCTTTTCAGTCCAATTACAATACTGGTTACTTAGAATCACAGAATCATCGAATAGTTTGGGTTGGAAGGGACCCTTTAAAGGTCATCTAGGCCAACCTCCCTGCAATTAGCAGGAATATCTTCAACTAGATCAGGTTGCTCAGAGCCCTGTCCAACCTGACCTTGAATGTTTCCAGGGATGGGGCATCTACCACCTCTCTGGGCACTCTTCCCTTGTCCACTGATGTAGTCACTCCATCATAGAAGGCCACTAGGTTGGTCAGGCAGGACTTGCCCTTGGCGAAGCCATGCTGGCTACCTTAAATCACCTCCCTGTCCTCCATGTGTCTTGTTCCATGATCTTCCCAGGCACAGATGTGAGTCTGACAGGTCGGTAGTGCTCAGGGTCCTCCTTTCTACCCTTTTCAAAAATAGTGCAATGTTTCCCTTTTTCCTGGGAAACCTGACTGCCCTGACTTTTCAGATATCACATAGAGTGGCTTGGCAACTACATCAGCCAATTCCCTCTGGACTCCAGGAGGCATCTCATCAGGTCCCATAGACTTCTGTATGTGATATTTGCAGTCTAAATTACTACAGAAAAACCTTTCTGATGGTAATACCCTTCAATGTGTCATACAAGACAATTCTACCTGTTTTCTCTCAAGTTACGCTCCCCTTTACAGCAGCCTTCCAGGAGCTGAGTCCAACAGAGGTGGGACAGGGCATCATTCAGCAAGTCAGCAGCAGCCTCAGGGCTCTGAAGGGGAAGGTAGGTCATTGTTCATGGAGGTAGGTCCCACCTTCCTCCCAAGTCTGTAGGTCTCCACTTGTGGTCATTTCTATATGCATTCTCACCACAGTCTGCTTCCTGCTCTCTGGCTCCCAGGTGAAGTTTGAAGGCTGTTTGAGAGCCAGCCTTAACATACAGAAAGAGCAGTGGTTTGCTTTGCCGTGACTCCCTTGGTTGGTCACACTTGAACACAGAAGGCATTCACAGAGCTTCACCCCGAGCGAGTAAGACAGTGGTCACTTGGCCATCAGTCTGTTGTTCAAACAAGTAAATACCAACTCATGCCAAGTCATGCCCAGAGCTGCCCCAACACACTGCGCTGTCAGGTCTGTTCAAAGCCTGTGGGCTTTTGCTGGGGATGGCAACAATCATATTCACTGGGATGCACCTATCTGTGTTACAATCATATTTTTTCACTATAAATTATTAAATGAGTCAGTTGTCAGTCATTTCTCAAGGAAAACATATTTTTTTAATCTGTCAGCTTTCCTGTTCTTCTCAGTGTTATTAATGGAACCTCATTGTTTGACTTAAGTGGCCAGGGTTAAATGAGAATATTCCAAAATTGGTGTTTGAATATACAATCACAACAACAGTCTTATTTTTGATAATTTTATTTTTAATGGTTTACTGTGTTACATAAAATAGGTATACTGATACGGAATCAACAAACAGCTCAGGATGCTGCAAACACTTTTGCACTTATATAGCTCAGTTTGCTTAAATGAGACTAATCAAAGTCATTCATGAGGATAACTGTTTATTTGTAGGACTACACTCTACATTTGAATGTATGAATAAATTCTTCTGTTGTAAGATCTCTAATGGTTCAAATGTCTCAGGGATTCTCTTTAACAGTGGTTAAACTGGCAACTACAATCAGTCAACAACTGGGCCGGCCAGTCTGGGTTATATTTTTAAGCACTTAATTGAAGAATTCAGTTCAGAAGCTGTCTGTTCTTAAATTAACAGACTTTTTCTCAACAACAAACGCATTGCAAGATTACACATCAAGACATCATCTTGATTTGAAGCCCCATTATTTCCATAGTGCTACAGCACCATAAAAAATAAAACAAAATGAGGCATCTCATTAAAGGATGTCAAGAACATTGTCATTTTCATGTGGTGTTCAAAAGTTTTTAAAAAAACCCAACTTCTTATATATTGGCTACTTACAGACTGCTTTTATATGTTGCTTACTATTCTGTGACAAATGCATGATCTAAATTAAATTATCTGAAATTAAGAAGATAACCAATGTAGTTGGCTGAAAACATTTTATGTGAAACCGACCATTTCATATAATTCCTTTTCAATGCAATATTCTTGAGAAGAATAATTTCAAAGATACCAGGGGATGCATGGAATTATTGCATTTAAAACATTATAGGAAGTGATTCTAGTAATTAAAGCAAAAAGGTCTTGCAATTAATTTTTAATTGTTAACGTGGAATAAAAGAAAACATTACTTTTAGATAGATATTTATAAAATTCATAACAGCAGTTACTAGATGTGCTTTTCTGTGAGAACAAAAGATTCTACTTCATGAGTCAGGAGGTTCTTTCAAGTTTTTTTCATTGCTATGAAAGGGATTAATTTGCTAGTTTCAGTTATGTCATAAAGACTGTGTATAACTTCAGTATGTTACATCAGAGTTGATGGTATGATAATCTTGTCAATGAAATACTGTCTGTGGTAATTACATGTGATACATAAAATTGTCCACTGAGTATCAGATCAAGATCACATGACATCACTTCAGACACTTAAATAAGTAATCATAAAATAAAAATAAATATAAGACAATAAAAGAGTATAAATACAAATTAATTTAAAATAAACCAACAAAAACCAAAGTAAAATAAAAACTTTTAGAGGCACAGTCAAAACCAGGTACAATTGTATGAGTACATGTAATATGACATAGTTTTGTAAATGTGTATTATTCTATAACATAGTGAGCACTGAAGAAGATCAATGACAAAATCCATATTAAAGCCATGACTATTAAAAAATGCCTACTGATGTTACAACCATATCTAGTTAAAAAGTGAAAAATCGCACTTCAGTTGTTAACTAAAAGTCACATAATTCTGTTCTTAGTCTTATTTTCTAACAATATAAAAATTAATTTGCATTTGGCATGTTCCCTTTACAGAAAAAATATGCACCTGATTGGAGGAATTACAGCACTACTTTTGACAGTAAACCTCTCTAATAACATCCACTGTTCCCATTTATGTTGCTGACTGTGTATTGTTTATGATGGTATTTATAAACATCTGCTGAGTTGTTTTCTATGAAGTAAACCTTTACTGGCATGTTTAAGCTACATCAAGGACTGTAAGTAACCAACGTCTAAATATAAGTATGACGTTTCCGCACATTAAACGTCCTTTGTTTTTGTATCTTGGTCCTGTTGTGAACAATCTGTATGGCAGTGATGGGGGCAGACAATATCTTTCTAGCACTTTACTCAGTGCATCTGTCAATGAGAATGCTTCCATAACCTTAAAGCCCATTTAAATTTCTGCAGATCAAAGGTATTCCTTCCAATTCTATCAAATTCAGCAATGTTATCAATAAAAACCCCAAAATACGTTATCAATCTGTGATAGAAATAATTTGTAGTTTGTTCAGATGATTGTATTTTAGTTCCATTAACCGATCTGAAATGTAAAAAAGCTAGAAAACCTCTTTCCTCAGCCAAAATTTTAAGACTCGTTATAACAAAAATTCAGTAATAATTTTCTCAGGCATTTCAGCAATGTCATGGATTTCAACTATTAAACTCAATAACAGAACATCACAATTCCTTCCCTCAGATTTTCGTTTTTCCAGAGAAATGGCAATGTATTTCTACTGTTTAAGCTGCAACACATATTCTTCTTACCGTCTTTAACTGTGTTAGAGATCTTCATGGTAGATCAGAGAATGGTGATGTTTACACTCTGCAATATCTTTGTGTGGTGTCCTAATAATTTGATGTCATTTGTAAAGTTTCAGAATATGCATTGGAATATGCAATGACCTTTAGAGTTGACTGTTTACATAACAAAAAATCATAAATAGCCAGGTAACTTTGACCAACCAAATCTTTGCTGCTAACGACCTGTAAAGCATCTATGTAGCTTTGATAGCAAAACAAGTCTTACTCTGTTAAATACTAGGTCAACAGTCATTTCCTCTCCCTTTCAGCAACATTTCTTGAGCTTGCAGAATGTAGGTAGTGTTCCTACTGTATTTCCAAAGACAAAAGAGAATGTCTTGGAATCATTTGCATCTGTTGACCTATCTATACAAAACCCATATTTAAGAATATCTTCTTTAAAGCTTATTACCTCTGAGGACTTTTAAAATCCATATTCCATATAGATTGAATTTCTCCTTGTATTTCCTATGAAAAGAAAACATATATGGACCGAAACACTAAGGCAAGCTTAAAAGATTGTTACCTCTTTATGAAAATCAATCATCTTGAATATATTTTTCTCTTAAATGTTTGGTATTGTGGAGCAAATTCTTCTCTATGGCAAAGTCTTTAAAACATAGATGTCTGAAGACGGACTTCTAAGTGAGTACGCAGGTTACAGCCAATCTAAAATGTAATTTGATCTTGAAGAGACAATGAAATATAAAGACAGTTGAGATATGCTCAACACCACTGAGATTTGTACCATTCAATTGCTACATATAGGAGCACCTCTGAGAAATGTAGCTCTTGGAATTTAGACATTTATCTCTATAGTGTAACAGTTTTGTAGTGTGGTAGTATTTTATGAATATCATTTTTGTAGGGGTTTGGCCAGATGTTGCTCTTTCTTTCATGTGACGCTGCTGATTTAAATAGGAAAGTCTTTTATTCCACTGCTTGATGCAACTGGGGAAAAAAATAAATTGTCGCTCTGCAAGTTCTCTTAGTCCAGAGTTCAGCATCTTCTGCTCTGAAGGGAGTTTGAATTTCAACCGAGCAAAAAAATTAAAAAAATAGAAAATATTGTTGCTATTTGAACAATAGAATGTCAAAATCTGCCATATTAACATTATTCTAAAATATTCAACCCTCAAGCAATTCTAGCAAAATTTAAATATGCTGAATAGGAGATGTAACAGAGACCAGGTGGGCTTCCAGCAGCAGGAGGCAATATAGGAGAAAAACAATCAGAAACTTACAATGTGTAGTTTAGGATATTTCCTACAGAGATTTTTTACAACTCTCTGAAGTCAGCACCTGCAATTTTCTCCTCTTCAGCATTTACTGAAACTTCTGCAGAGCTAGTAAAAGTAATTATTTTATTTGAAATTCTTCCACAATCTCTAGTGGTTTTGCTGTTATGTTGTCACTTCTGCCACTCATCTCTGCTGCTGCTGAGTCTCCTGTTTAATAGGCAGAAACAAAGATAGGTCTTCTAAAGGTACACGTAAGGATATCAGTAGTGTGTTACAGCACTTCGTATTCTTATTTCTTTAGTCTTTTTAAGTGACTTCAGTATGGCTAATCTATTGAGAGCTGTGACTGTTGTCAGTGTGGTTATCATAACATAAACATCATGAGAAAAGGAGAAAGGCTTGTCAGTGAGCTGTAACTATGGTGATTTAATATCATTTTACTTTTCTCCACTTCTATAAATGAAGGAAAATGAAACTGGAATAGGTGTTTGAAGATCTTTTCTTGGTGGTGAAAATAAGATCAAAGAGGATCAACTTCCTCCAAATAGAAATGTAGCAGATGAAAGAAAGGAATAAACTCAATAGTAGCTTCTAAAAACCCTATAAGATAATAGTCCAGTGACATAAGGATAGTGTCAGACATAAAAAAAAAAAAAAAACAAACACAACCCCGAGACAGTCATAGAATCATAGAACAGTTTAGGTTGGAAGGGACCTTAAAGATCATCTAGTTCTAACCCCCCTGTCATGAGCAGGGACAACTCCCACTAGACCAGGTTGCTCAGAGCACCAACTAGCCTGGCCTTGAACACTTCCAAGGATGGGGAATGCACAGCTTCCGTGAGCAGCATGGTCCAGTGCCTCACCACCCTCAGAGTGAAAAATTTCTTCCTAATATCTATTCTGAATCAACCCTCTTCCAATTTGAAACCATTCCCCCTCGTCCTATCACTACATGCCGTTGTAAAATGTCCCTCCTCAGCTTTCCTGCAGGCCCCCTTCAGATACTGGAAGGCTGCTATAAGGTCTCCCCGGAGCCTTCTCTTGTCCAGCCTCTCCACAACCTCAACTGTCTCAGCCTCTCCTCATAGAATCACTTCCCTTGACCTGCTGGCCATGCTTCTTTTAATGCAGCCCAGGATGCAGTTGGCTTTCTGGGCTTTGAGCGCACATTGCCTGGTCATGTTGAGCTTCTCATCAACCAGCACGCCCAAGTCCTTCTCAGGGCTGCTCTCAATCCGTTCTACACCCAGACTGTATTTGTGCTTGGGATTGCCCCAACCCATGTGCAGAACCGTGCACTTGGCCTTGTTGATCTCCATGAGGCTTGCATAGGCACACCTCTCAATCCTGTGCAGGTCCCTCTGGATAGCATCCTGTCCCTCCAACACGTCAACTGCTCCACACAGCTTAGTGTCATCGGAAAACTTGCTGAGGGTGCACTCAATCCCACTGTCCTTGTTGCCCCCAAAGATGTTAAACAGCACCAGTCCCAGTACAGACTCCTGAGGAACACCACTCATCACTGGTTTCCACTTGGACTTTTAGTCATTGACTGCAAGCCTCTGAGTACTGCCCCAGCCATTTCCTTATCCACCAAGTGGTCCATTCATCACATCCATGTCTTTCCATTTTAGAGACCAGGATGTCATGCAGGACAGTGTCAAACACTTTGCATAAGTTCAGATGGATGATGTCACTTGCTCTCCCCTTATCTACCAACACTGTAACCCCATCATAGAAGGTCAACAAATCTTTCAGGCATGACTGGTCCACGGTGAAGCCATGTTGGCTGTCACCAATCACCTCCTTATTTTCCATGTGCCTTAGCAGAGTTTCCAGGAGGATCTGCTCCATGATCTTGCCAGGCACAGAGGGGAGACTGACCAGCCTGTAGTTCCCTGGGTCTTCCTTTTTTTCCTTTTTGAAAATGGGGGTTATATTTCCCCTTTTCTAGTTGATGGGAACTTCACTGGACTGCTATGAATTCTCAAATATGATGGAAAGCAGCTTAGCAACTTCATCGCCAGTTCCCTCAGGACACGTGGATTTCATCAGGCCCCATGGACATGTGTACCTTCAGGTTCCTTATATGGTCTTGTACTTGATCTTCACCTGCAGTGGGTGGTTCTTTATTCTCCCATTCCCTGCTTTTGCCTTCTGAGATTTGGGTGGTGTGGTTGGAGCCCTTGCTGGTGAAGAGTGAGGCAACAAAGTCCTTGAGTACCTCAGTGTTCTCCATATTTGGGGTGACCAGCTCTCCTGTTTCCTTCTGGAGAGGACCCACATCTTCCTTAGTCTTCTTTTTATCACTGACATATTTATGGAAGTTTTTCTTGTTGCCCTTGATGTCCCTGGCCAGATTTAACTCTACGTGCGCTTTAGCTTTCCTAACCAGACCCCTGGCTGCTCAGACAGTTTCTCTGTATTCCTCCCAGGCTACCCATCCTTGCTTCTACCCTCTGTAGGCTTCCTTTTTGCTTTTGAGTGTGTCCAGGAGCTCCGTGTGCATCCATCCAGGCTTCTCCACTTTTTTTCCAGACTTCTTCATTGTTGAGATACGTCGCTCCTGAGCTTGGAGGAGGTGATCCTTGAATACTAATCAGCTTCCTTGGGCACCTCTCTCCTCCATTGCTTTATCCCATTGAACCCTACCAAGCAGATCCCTCAAGAGGCCAAAGTCTGCTCTCCTGAAAACCAGGGTAGTGAGCTTGCTGCACACCCTCCTCGCTTGATATTGAAATCCACCATTTCATGATCACTGCAGCCAAGGCTACCATTCAGCTTGACATTCCCCACTACCCCGTTCCCCATTCCTTGTTGGTAAGGACAAGGTCCAGCATAGCTCCTCTCCTCATTGGCTCCTCTACCACTTGGAGAAGGAAGCTGTCATTGACTTATTCCAAAAACCTCCTGGTTTGCTTGTGCCCCGCTGTGTTGTCCCTCCAACAGATATTGGGGTGGTTGAAGTCCTCCATGAGGAACAGGGCCTGTGAACGTGATGCCGCTCCTGTCTATAGAGGGCCTCATCTGCTCTGTCATCCTGGTCAGATGGCCTGTAGCAGACCCCCACTGTAACATCAGCTGTCCCTGTGTTCCCCTTAATCCTGACCCATAAACTCTCCATCCGCTCTTCATCCATCTCCAGGCAGAGCTCAATGCACTCCAGCTGTTCATTGACATAGAGGGCAACGCCCCCTCCTCATCTCCCCTGCCTGTCCTTCCTAAATCACAGAATCACAAAATCTCCTAGATTGGAAAAGACCTGTAAAATCATCTAGTCCAATCATTAACCTAACACTGACAAGCCCACCACTAAACCATGTCCCTGAGCACTATATTTACATGACCCTTAAATACCTCCAGAGATGGGGACTCCACCACTGCCCTGGGTAATGCATTCCAATGCCTAAAGAGCCTGTATACTTCCATTCCAACACTCCAGTCATAGGAGTCATCCCACCACATGCGATGACAATGAAATTATAACCCTGGAGGTGCGTGCATGTCTCTAACTCCTGTTTGCTCCCCATGCTACCTGCGTTTCAATAGAAGCACTTAAGCTGGGTCCCTGTTGAAGCTGACTTGCTGGCTGGAGTGGCTGCAATTCCTTTGTGCTGCTCTCCAGATGGCCTTCCTTTGAGGTGTTTTACCTGTGTTTCCCTGCTGGCTCCTATTGCCTCAGGAGCCCCTGGCTCTTCTCCATAAGACTTTGAGTGTGCTGCAGTGTACCCAGGACATCTTGTAGCAACAGGCTGAGGGCCGCAACCCTCAAACCTTGGTGTTTCATCCCTTGGGTTGTCATGGGCAAGCCTGATAATACCCCCACCCCACATCAAGTCTAGCCAATGAGCCCCACTAGCTCATAAGCAAAGATCCTCTTCCCCCACCCAACACCAGCAAGCCTGGTGCTGTGTACGCCATCCCATTGTCAAAAAAAATGAAATTGTGGTGGTGACACCAACCACAGAGCCATGTATTAACAGACTGAGTGCATCTGTTTCTTCCAATGTCACTGCCTGTAACTGGAAGGAGAGAAGAAAGGATAACCTGCTCCCCAGATTCCCTTACTAACCATCCCAAGGCCCTGAAGTGTCTTCTAATCACCCCTGGGCTATGCATTGCCACTTCATCACTACCTGCATGAAGGAGCAGCAGTGGGTAATAGTCCAGGGGCTGTACCAGGCTAGGAAGTTTCCTAGTGATGTCCCTGACCCGGGCCCCAGGGAGGCTGCATACTTCTGTAATAGAAGGGTCTGTCAGGCATATTGGACCCTCTGTTCCCCTCAGAAGGGAGTTGCCTACAACTGTAATTCATCTTTTCTTCCTCATGGAGACAGTCGTTAAATGGGGGGTAGGCCTTTCCAGTCCTGTCAGCTCCTCTGGTGTAGTCAGACTGTCATCCACATCGTCCATTGTCTGGTCTACCTCATCCAGAGCCTCATACCTATTGTACAGAGGCACCTGGGTAGGCAAGGTGGGCAAGAAGGGGATTTGCTTGCCTCCCCTAGCATGGACTAGCCTCCATTCACAGCTCTCAATTTGACCACCACCTTCAGCCTGGCAGGGGAAGGATATGGGATCCGTTTTACCTTGTTCTTTTTTCTAGTGTCAGTCCCTGTTTCTCTCTCAGGGAGGTCAGAGCATGATTCCACCAGTCTATTTCTTTCTCACTTTCCCTGATGCTCCTTAGCCTTTCTACTGCCTCTCTTAGCTCTGCCACCAGGCTGGTCACACCTCTCACAGCTGTCATCCCTACTACCGTCCATTAGCTGTGTAAGGTTGTGGCGCTCCCTACAGCCTGAGACCTGAGTGGCTGCATGTTTCCATGGGAGCTCTGTCTGTGTCATCCATATGCATCAGTGAAATGCTTCTTTTTTTGGAAGTGAAGAAGCACATTCTGCTTGAATCTTCTCAAACCTGGCTGGGCAATTGTCGTAGTTTAGGCCAAATCAGCCCCTGGGGGATGTTGGGGTCCCCAGATGGGACTGACAGATGCTCCCCTCTACCCCTTTTCAAAGAGAGAGGCACAGGAGGAAAAAGAGACTTATGAGTTTAGAAGGAACTAAATTACTTTTATTAAATATTAATAACATTAAAAAAAAGGAAATAATGAAATATATACAAAACTGTATCAAGCTCCCAGGGTGACAATCATGACACCGGCTGGCACTGGGGCAGTCCCAGGCTGGACTCAGTGACGGACGGGAACTGGATTCCGGATCTGCATTCAGGATCGGGACAAAAGGCAGACGAACAGAACCCTCAGACATCGGCCATTGAAGAAAGAGAGCGNAGCAAGAACCTCTCTGCATACCATGCCTGGGCATCAACTATAAACATTGGTCTTATCACTCTGAGAGAGAGAACATTGTCTGCACAATATGCTGTTAATTTCAGCAGTTAGACGAGGCCCAGCTAAGAAGCAAAGTTACTGAACAAAATTGGTCCTGTTTTACCTCAAACCAGGACAGCAATATACTAGGAAGTACCCAATACTGGCAGGAGCCAAGAATGGACTTCTCTAACTCCTTACAGCATTCCTTTCTGAATAACCATTCTTTGGCTGAGTATTTCCAAAAGCTTGTGATAACAAGTTAGATTTTGTAAAAGAGACAAGAATTCTACTTTCTCTCAAAAAATGTAGAATTCTCATTCTACATTCATTCAAAAATGAAATTGGCCTCCTGCTAGACTTCATACCACTGATCACCATCCTCTGAACCCAGGCATTCACCCAGTTTTCAATCCACTTCACTGTCTGCTTATCAAACCCATACTTCATCAGCTTCTCTGTGAGGATGTTATGGGAGGCAGTGTCAAAACCCTTCCTGACGTTTAGGTAGGCAGCATCCACTGCTCTCTACAAGGTTGGTCATTTAATTATAGAAGGTTATCAAGCTGGGCAAGCATGACTTCCCCTTTGTGAACCCATGTTGAATACTCCTGATGATTTTCTTGTCCTTCGTGTGCCTGGAACTGGTTTCCAGGATTAGCTCCATCACCTTCTCAGAGATCAATGAGGCTGACCAGCCTGTATTTCCCTGGGTTCTTGTATTGTTGAAACATGAGCTTTGTTCTCCGTATTGAAAGATGGTGCATTGATATCAAAACCATAAGAGAAATTAATTTTATCAACCTTTACAAAACTTAACTTGCCATAAGAACTTTCTTTCATAGGGCACCTTCACATTTTCTTTTATTATGAACTATGAATTATGGATACTGACTAAGAGTTCTGTCACACCCCAATTACCTCATTTCCAGCCGACTACTCATGACTGCATCTCTGACTGAATTAGAAAATGTCTTCCAGGTTAATGAGATCTCTGTTAAATACAGTGAACCTGGGCAAGGGAAACCACAGTTCTTTTCATATTTAACAAAACTATGTTTAACTTATAAAAAAAACAGTAATGAGGTTTTGGTGGTTCGGGTTTGTTTTTTTTTAGACAGCCTATGGTTTTTAGAACAACTGATTAATTTCCTTTCCTATCTCAAGCTCACGGTGCCACTAATTTAAATGTTGTCTTTGGGAGGAAAAATTTAGTTATTCCCATTTTGGAGGAACTGTAATGACAGAATGGTAGAACATTTGAAAGGAAGTGTAAAAGCTGTAAGTACCATATATTTATGCTCTTTAGGTACTCACATACAAAAATGTTTTCCAAAGAGAACAATATAATTTTACCTGGAAACAGTCATAGGAAAGAGGAATAAGAGGAGGACTGAATTAACTTTCTCTATTTACCCTGGAAAATGTTCTCTTTGTTTCTTTTCTAGGGAAAAAAAAAAAAAAAAGAATGAGAACACTGAGATTTTATGTGGAAAGTTCAAGAAGAAATTTCATTTCAAAGTACCAAAGAGGATTAAACACATAGTATTACCATAATGGAAAAATATTATAAGAAAGAAAATATATGCAATAAGGATTTTTTTTTGTTACCTTTTGAACTGACATGACATTCTTTCTACTGTGGTATTAGATTGACAAGAAATAGAATCATAGAATCATGGAATCATAAAATGCTTTAGGTTGCAAGGCACCTTTAAAGGTCATCTAGTCCAACCCCACCTGCAATGAGCAGGGACATCCTCAAGTAGATCACGTTGCTCAGAACCCTGTCCAAGCTGACCTTAAATGTTTCCAGGGATGGGGCATCTACCACCTCTCTGGGCATCCTGGGCCAGCGTTTCACCACCATCATTGTGAAATGTTTCTTCCTTGTATCTAGTCTGAATCTACCCTCTTTTAGTTTAAAACCATTACCCCTTGTTCTGTCACAACAGGCTCTGCTAAAAAGTTTGCCCCCATCTTCCTTATAAGCCCCCTTTAATACAGAAAGGCCACAATAAGGTCTCCCTGGAGCCTTCTCTTCTCCAGGCTGAACAACTCCAACTCTCTCAGCCTCTCCTCATGAAAGAGGTGCTCCAGTCCTCTGATCATCTTCGTGGCCCTCCTCTGGACTTGCTCCAACAGGTCCGTGTCTTACCTGTGCTGAGGGCTCCAAAGCTGGATGCAGAAATCTAGGTGGGGTCTCATCAGAGCAGAGTAGAAGGGCAGAATCATCTCCCTCAACCTGCTGGCCATACTTCTTTTGATGCAGCCCAGGATGCAGTTGGTGTTCTGGGCTGCAAGCGCACGTTATCGGCTCATGTCCAATTTTTCATCTACCAGTACCCCCAAGTCCTTCTCCTCAGGGCTAGTCTCAATCCCTTCACGCCCCCAGCCTGTATTGATACTGGGGGTTGCCTCGACCCTGGTGCAGAACCCTGCACTTGTCTTCATTGAACCTCATAAGGTTCACACAGGCCCACTTCTTGAGTTTGTCGAGGTCCCTCTGGATGGCATCCCGTCCCTCAGGTATGTCAACCACACCATTCAGCTTAGGTAAAAATTAATGTTAGTTTCCTTTCTTAACTAAATGCCTGATGACTAAGGAGCTCAAATGAAAAACATGCAATACAGTTTTTATCACAAGTGATAATAGGTTGATGCATTGCAATAGAGATTCTTTTCCTTCTAAAGGACCTGTGTTTTCCTCAAGTGTTGAAAATTATGTTTCGATATTCAGATTTTTTATTGAGCTTGCTTGAATTTTTCACAAAAACTGGTCATCTGTTTGTGGTTTATTGGTCTATACTTCTTTGATGTTATTAAAGAAATGTTAGTTCTATATTATGCATTTCTACTGGAAAAGTGTATGTACAAGAATAAAAACCAAATCAAATATTCAGTTTTGCCTTTACTGTTCACAAAAATACATTCATAATGTCTTTTAACTGAATAAGATTTCTATTTTATTGTGATGTAATTTTTTTTATTACTGCTGGTTATATTTTTTTCTGAGTAAATAGATTTATATTAAAAAATGCAAGCCAAAAAGCCCGATGTTCCTATTATCTGTTCTCAGTAATCATCAAATAAAATTGATTTGATCAGATCTGTCTTAGTATTGCCATTTTTCCAACTAGCCATAGTACCAGGCGACTCCATGGAATGATCTTATGGAGTTACAGGTGCATTTTGACTTAGAACTTTTTAATGAAAGAGTCTTTTAGTAAAGTTAATTTTAATAGCTGATTTAAAAATACTTAAAAAAAATAAAAACAAAGCAAAAATTCAATAATACTTAATAATGTCCAAATATATTCAGCTTGATTAAAAAGATTATTTATGATTTCTTCTGTAAGAGAGAAAGATACATAAAGGATTATAGACATTATGAAGGTTTTCCTCTTTTATGGAAGGAATCTCTGGCAATTTTGCAAGTTTGGCATTTCTTCACTTTGAGTTTAGGTTTGAATTTGCTCTTGGAACGATGCAATGTGCTGAGGCATATATCTAGGGTGAAATTGCCTTCTTGCAGAGGATCTGCAATAATTTGTAATTATCTTTATTCTAAAGATACTGAGCTCAAGTTACAATTGAAAGTGATTAAATGTTTTTTTTGTGAAAGGTAGTTTCTTAGGATCCAAGCTAGTTCTTAAAATGGAGCTTAACAATGTTCAGTACGATGCTCATTAAATTGATAAAATGACCACTAATTTAGTTTTCTACCAAGCAAATTTACATAAAATTGTTAACTAGAAATCCTAATTGAAAATATTTAGACTAAATGCATAATTAGTTCTTTCTAGTTGAGCAGGATTGTGACTGGTGGAGGAAACAATGGGAGATGTAGGATTTTTACCTTTGTTCATTTTCTTTTATTCTTATGCAACTGTATTTTTTGATTGCTACAATTAGTAAGGCATTTAGTTGAGTAGTCTAATGGCTGTTGTAATCTAAGGAAGCATTTGAAAATGGACGATTAATTAGATACAGCAGCAATATACTCCCTCTTGCTTAGCTGCACTACTTACTGAAAGAGCCAAAATTAATGACAGAAAAGCTACTTTAGCATTTTTAGGCTATGAGAGGGTTCCCATGGATAAGGAAAAGTAGATACGACAAATAAATCATTCTGATGAGCCATGATCCAAATATAGATTGTTTATCCAACAGGATAATTTATAGACAAACAATAAAACTTCTAAGAACAGAAGATATTAGTTTACCAAGGAAAAGGATATGTGGAAAGATTAGGATATGGTAACAAGGTCATGTACAGATTAGCTTCTGAAGAATCTACAGTATATGCAACATCCCCTCTAGGAATGTGCATCGTTGCATTATAGTTATATTCAGAGATAATGAAATTTAGAGGTTTCAATCTGTTTTTCTGAGAAAACTTATTTCAAAGACCTGTGTTCTCTTAGAACCTATTCTGTCCTTTAAATAAAATGGCTACCCAAACTTGGTGAACCTATTCTGGATGTTTAATTCATCCATGTCAGAAAAAATGCTATTGTCATTCCTACCAAATGTTTTACTGTTTGGGCAGACACTCTAAAAAGCATATCTACTTACAGTGGCTCTAATATTTTCTTTCCACACAACCAGATAACAAAAAAAAAAAAATTCTCATAAATCCTAAATCAGTATTACAGTGAATCAGTTCTATTCCCTCTAAAACTGTGCAAGCACTCTTATTCTTATGTTACTGTGGTATCTGTTTTTAATATGAAACATCTCTTTGTGTTGTCATGGTTCCTAAGCACAATAAAATACATATTATCTCAGGGATTAAAATGATCAATATACATTTTTATTTGAATGTCAGTGCACAATGACAAATAAACAATTTTATCTAGTAAATTTTGAATTGCTTCTTCCACACTGAGTATTTAATATCAAACTACTTTTTCTAAAAACTAATATTTTTAATAATATTTCCTGGATTATTTGGTTCTTAGAAGGAAGAAAGCCAGTGCATTAAAAAAAGAAAAATAAAAATCAAAAGCTTTTACCCATTTGGAAAATTCAAATACTGTTTTGTTTTGTGTTTTAAAAGACATTATTGACATCATGGTGTTGTCTGAAAAAAAGTAGAAATTTCATTGACACTTCACAACTTGCAAAAGCATTGCTCAGGATGAGCAATCAAGTTTTATTACAATCCAGAAATACTGTTCCACCATGATCCTTAAAACTAGCTAAAAGAGACTTTCAGCAGCAAAGATTAGGTCATGGCTATTCATATACTGAAGTTTGTGCATGACCATTCACTCAAATTAACTCTTTGCCTTCTCCTACTATTGTTTCATGAGCATCACTGAATCCATATTTGTGTCAAGGACACATCTGTGTTCTCATTAATCACATTTATCACTAGTCAATCAACTGATTACAACTCTTACAGACATGAGTTAAATTTAGAACAGTCTTCTATCTATAAACTGTGTCCTTATAACATCAGATGCAGAGTCTAGAACCTTCATGATACAAAGCTAGTAGCCCTCATGCAATTACATGACAAAATTATCAGGTTTTCATACCCAAGACAACTATTTAAAACCACCTCAACTAGGTCTACATAAAGCAGTGATATCCTACAGTAAGCATTATGTCTTCCATCTAAGTCAATATCCAATTCCCTATGTGTGTATAAATGTATATAGAAATGGTCAATTTCTGGTGTGATGTGAAAGGAGTCAGCAGGTATAGTTTGGTAAAGCAAAAAACTATACTCAGACCACAAATACAATAACTTCACAATACGCTGTTGTTAGGAACTCAAAGACAATATTTTAATTTTTAATGAAAAAGCATTAGGCCCAATCTCTCCATTATGAGGAAGTATAGACCTTGGATATTTCTGGATATTGAGAACATTTTCACGTGAAAAATTTCCGACTCCTACAGAAATTAAAGTTTTTCATTTCAACAACCTTGCATAATAAAGAGGCATTTTTCTTCACTTTCTGTTTAACAGAAATCTGAGCAGACAAAATGCTATTGTTAATTAAACAAACATCACAATTACAATCTAAGATTTAAAGCATCCCAGATATGACAGACATGATCCTTTTGACTGCGTTAACCCTGGTACTCTTTTTTGGTATGTTTTCAAAAGCCTCAGAAAAGATAGTTGCCAACATGTACAACTCTGATTTTGAGGTAAAACTTAAGACATCTTACCACCGCTCTTGTAACATATTAGGCATCTGTGAAAATGAAACAACAGAAAACAATAAAAAGTGAGTAACAATTTCTTTTCCTCTGTAGACTAAGGTTCAAGGATTAATGTTTGTGTTTAAAATATATGAAAAAGGAAGGTAATTTAATAAGTATATAAGCAGAGTTTCCCAGATCTAAATTTTTATTTGATATTCAGACAATAAATGATATAAAAAAAGAAAAAAAAAAACTAAATAACTGTAAGTATAAACTTGCTTACAGATCTTTTCCTAAAAGATAACTTGACAATATTTATATTGTTCTGTATTCTATCAGCAGGAGGTAATGGAAAGGGGAAAATGTTGGCTTTGTTTAAGCTATAAGCATAAACTATACCAGCTGGTGCAGTCTGTTGGGAACTGATATGTGGGTCAGCACATTGCATCATCAGCACTTCTCTTCTTCAGCAAATCCACCTGCTTGAGTAAACAGACAATATGGGGCCCCAGTGTAACAAATTACATTATTAAAGAGACAACTTCCTAAATTTGTGGCCTACTTAGCTTTTTGTTCCAGATTCCTCCTTGAATAAAAGTATTTTTTTGTAACTAGCTCCAGTGAGCTCATAGGTTCTTTAATGATAGTATAAAGGCAAAAATAACTGCTAATACAGCCATAGTGCAGAAAAAAATATCAACAGAATATGAATATAATTTACCTATATGTTACTTTCTACTGAGCTAATCGACGACTATTTTATCCTCCTAAACAGAGTCTGTAACAGATGTTGAAAGCTTGGTTTAAAGTTCTTTTACACAGTAAGCTTTCTATTAACCTTCCCTGTATCTAGAGTTTAGTTTACTATATAGACACAAACACCTGAGATGTGACCCATATTAACATGCTGTAAATAATTATGTGTTTAGTTTTTCTGCTCTGTCTTGGAAAATGTTTAATTCCAGGGGAATCAATTCTTCTTCATCTGAAAGGACAGACCTATCAAAAACAGAGAACCACACCGAAATAAAAAGAAAAACAAAACACATGCAGTCACAGTAATTGGAAGCAGATGGGATAAGCTAAATACAGCATGAGCATAAATGAAAACTAAAAGACCTCATGAAAATCTGAAAGTCAAAGCTTGTCTCTTTGGAATAAACTGCTGCGGGTTGGCCTTCAATGAAAGCTCTTGATGTTTAGAAGGGTAGTTCAAGATCTATGTCTTGTGAATTAATCAACATATTCATATTTTGGAAAGGTTATAAAAGGCATAATGTTGGCTGAACACTAATTTCTCAAAAAAAGTCACTACTTCTTCCTGGGAAATGAACTGTTTCGTATTGAAACAAAATGCATTTTAAATGTTGATGAACAATTTAGAAGCTATTGAAAATATTCCAGCAGTATTTCTGTTTTATTTTTCATATAATTTCTTTTTTGCATTTGAATTTGCATGTCTAAAATCCATGTTGATTGATGCTGTAAATATTCAACAGAAAATGTAACAAAAAATGGTCTTCTGTTATACTATACTATATAATTTTAGCTAAATGACAAATATTAACTGTCAGTTTTCCGAAGGTAATTTAGAAGTGCAGCCTCATAGGTCCTCCTGATTTGAATATATATATAGAATAAGTAGACTTTATGCTTCCTTTTCTGAAGAGTTACAGAAAAAATATTTTTCTTAGATTATGGTCACACACACACACAGAGAAATTGTATATCTCTGAGTTCATGGTATGATAAGATTGTGGGACTTTTTAAATCCAAAACATCAACAAGTAAGTTCTTATTAGAACTGACAGAGAAATTCAAATAAAGATCGAATTTAAGTGGGTTTCTCATTACTGAGAAACATGGCCATCCACGTTATCAGAAGTGAGAGTTAGAAAAGTGCACTACAAATATGTCCTTTAGAAGCTGTGAGGATAAAGCAAAACAGTATTCAAAGACAGCATGAATTGATGGCTGCAAATCTCAATTCTACCATGTTTAGCTGGTATGTCTACACCTTCTGAGATACAGAATAGTAAGAATGAGGATTTTAAAACCACAGAGCCTACAGTCAGCTGCATTTTAAGTACTGGAAGACTGTGATTAGATCCCCCCCAGGGTTCCGCTGTGTAGGTTCAACAATCAAGATTCCTTCAACCTTTCTTCATACACCATGTTCTCCAACCCTCCAGTCACCTCAGTTGCCATTCAAAAAATCCTGTAAAGTTTTTCAACTTCTCTCAAATGGGAGAACAAAACCTGGTATAATATCACATGTATCTTAACAAGTGTAGAGTAGAGTGGGGATAATTATATCCCCTGATCTGCTGACTATACTCTTGCTGATGCAGCACAGAACAGGGTTTTATTTTGTTGCTGCCATGGCACACTCCTTATTTATGTTTTTTTATATGATCTGTATGTAACAAAACAAAGTGAAATGTCCCCTGTCAATGGATAAGCTTCTGGCAAAACTGTTTTTTTTTTTACTAAGTATAATCACTGATTAAAATATTATTTAAACATCTGTAATGTTACTTTGGAAACTAGAAATCAAATGTGTAATTGTTTAAACATTGCCCCTTCTAACCTTTTAGAAAGCAGACATTTATAATTATACGTAGACAACATTTGCTCTACTCAATGCACATGTGCAGGGAAAATCTCTTTTCTGCCAGTAGTATGTGTCTGCAAAGAATTGCTTAAGGCATCAAGAAGCTGGAAAGCTTTGTCAGGAATGGAGATCTGTAGATCATAACCTGTGAGAAAAAATATGTATTTTCTTCTACAGTGTTTTGTAACAGCTAGGTGAAGAATTCCTTATGAATAATTTGATTAGCAGTATTACCCATTTTTGTTAGCAAATAATTCATAAACTAATAATATTTTTCTTTTTATTTATACAGAATTTTAAGACTATACAAATATTTTAGGAAATTGTATCTCAGTCCCGAACTTCTTGGGGAAAAATTTGCTTATCTGTTAATTATTTGTGTCCTATTCCTTGTGACAGACAACATGGGTCACAATGCATTTTGCTTGTCCTCCTGATTTGATAAGTTAAGGATTTGAAATAATCATTCAAATATCAATAAATAATATTATTTACTGCTGTGTATTTCCATCATCTGATGTGTTTGAGGCTTCCCTACATACAGTATAACTGGACCCCAATTAGATGGCAATAAAAAGGATTTTTGACACTTAGAAAGAACGTGGGTAAAAAATGATACTTTTTTCACAAGTACAAAACAAATCCCATGCATGTGTAGTCAACAAATATTGACTGATAAAAAAATGCTATCTTAAATGCTATTCTGATATGCAACAATGAAAATTTAATTACAAGTCAAAATAAGTGACTGACAAGAATTACTCTACGCCACTTTTACTGGTTGGTCCAGCTTGGGAAAAAATAGAGCGATTTCAATACCATACAGAAAAATCTTATTTTAATTCACAGGAGAATATATGCTCAAATACCTGTGTCCGAAAAAAAGGTAGTTTATATTATATTAGTAGCTGCTGATCTCTCATCTTAAGAAGGGTGTAACTGGGGACTTTGTTATTATCTTGACAGGATTCTTTCTTTTGATTTGTTTTCTACATTAAGCCCCAAGTCCTGCAGATAATATCCAAATGTCCGTTAACTCAGCTGAGGAAAGTTCTCGTGCAATGGTTTTGAAACAGATGCATAAGAAAATGCAACAATTTCTGTTGAAGACAGTATTGCAACAAGACTCCAAAAGGCTTGTGTATGATTCCCAGTGCTGCTGGATTGCCAGATGACCATTAAAGAAGGTGGAACTGATAGAGGACCTTGCAAGTTTTTCTTGTACTGTTAACTTCAGCAGAAGTTTAACCTTTTCAACTTCAAGACAGGGCATCTGTCAAGGCAGAGGCTCATTCAACAAAACACTCATCATATCTGATCAATCTTTAACATATTTATCAAAAAAAAAAATGTTGGAAAGACTTTATTACTTAAAACAATTTGGGGTGATTAAGCTTTCTTTCTTCTTTTGTTGTAGTTTAGACTAAAAGACAGCCATTTTTACTTCCATGTATACATTCTTCATTGCATATTGGAAAAACATACATTGATTCCTTTTGGCAACCATATAAATTATTTAAGCACCCCTCTTTAAATACATGACATTTTTTGGTTTAGTCAACCTTTCATGTACAAAAAAAAGTCTATACGTGAACTGCATGTGTTTAACATCTTCAATCACACACACACACACACGAGAAAGTTAATTTGGGACCATACTCTCTGCTAGATTTTTTAAACATGTGTCTCGGCTTATGCTGTATCAAACATTTGCAAAACACAAGTGACAGTGTTGCTGAGTACCTTAACTCATTTTTTGACTCATTGGTTGTATAACCTTGGATATGACCAGTGTGAAACTAACTGTGAAAAAAAACGTTATGAGAAGCCACCCTGTGAATTTCCCCATCTTCACTCTGGCACTGCATTTAAGCTCAAGCCCTTGCCCTGGGCCCTTGCTTGACCAATGTTGCAATCACGTCTATGCCTTGTCATGTACCTTTTTGATCTGGACTCTGATGTCTTGACCTCAGAACTGCCTCATCACCGTGGACTTCTCTGGTGTTGTGGACTCTTTGCTAAACCAGATTTCCACCACCAGACATGCTGTGATGTTCTCGCTTGGGTTCTATGTGACTCCTTGCCAGTGAGTCTGAAGCTGTGCGTGCCAGTCTTCTTGCTGCTCTCAGCTCCAGACACACTGTCCCATGTGGAGCAGCCCTCTTCTTAGTGCTTTCTGAAGTTTATGGTGAATATTTACATCTGTAGTACTTTCCCATTTTAAAAGTATATATTTATAAGGGTTTAGTTGGAGGGGGAGTATGGTTTTTGTTGTTGTTTGGGGTTTTTTTTGTTTTTTTTTTGTTTGGGGTGTTTTTTTGTTGGGGTGTTTTGCTGGGTTGTTTTTGTGGGTTTTTTTGGTATTTTTTTAGAAATCTTTTTCAACATTGACATTTCAAAGGCCAAAACCACATGCTTGTAAACAAAATTTGGTCTTAGGTCTTCCTTATGAGGATTCTCCGACTTCTTATTGCTATCTGGACCTTTTTAGCTAAAAAACAGTCCTCCCATGTTAAAGCATCGCAGACACTGCCAACTTTTATGCTTTGATGAATCTTATTATTTTAAGGCTTTTTGTCTTGAATTTTTTTTGTAATGCCAGGCCCATTCTGCTGTAGATGAGGAGTGCAGAATGCATCTGTTGTAAGTAACATTTTTTCTGCAATATATACCACAGAACAGTTTGATTTTTCAGTAGACTGTAATGTTTATTCTTACCTTTCTAAGATTTATAAGGATTCAGAAGAATTCTGAGGTTTGGAAAGCTTTGTAAAACAGAAGAAATAGATTTTTAGACAAAATGGGTTATATTTTTTTTTAAATTGCTAAAGCATATTTAAAATCAAGTTCAGAACTTCTTAGCTTAACTCATTTTTAAATCAATTATTTTAAGATTTTTACTTCAGCTTCCTGATTGACTCATTTAGTTTGAAATGCTGCTTCACTAGGCTCAAAATTATGGAAATAGAGACACTGATGGAAAAGCAAGAACTGTCTGGGGGGTTAGGTTTTCAATTCAGAGTGTGAAGTTTTTAAGTGTTACCTGAATAAGGCTTATTCCAGTTATATTGTGATGCTTACACCTAACAAATTATATGCATTAAAACCCATAAATTAATAGTAAGTCCAGTTAAGTGTGACCAAGATGACAATGGCTGGGTTTGTGTCAAGTATTAAAAAAAATCCAATTAAAAAATGAAACAATTCAGATTTTTTTTTTATGAAACAATTTTAGAATTTTCACTGTACTTCATATCTAATGTCACAATTAATATTACACAATCAACATTGTTACTACTTCATAGATATCCTCCATAATGAATATTATAGGGATAGCAATGCACTCTGATTCAGTCATTTTCACACAAGAAAAACCACATTGTTCAATTATATTTTTGGACAAGAATTTTAAATCTGAAATGCTATTATTCTGCAGCCTATCACTGTCCTCCTTCATCAGTCTCATCTGCACTGTTCTGCACCTATTCTTTAGATGAAAGCCCATGGTCTACCCTTACTGTCAGATTCCATACATAACCCCTCATTACCAATTTAATTGCTGATATGAATTAATCAAGATTGCTTTTAAACCCTGGCTAACCTTTTCTGAGAGAACACTTTATCCAAACAGTGGATTACAGTTTTTATAACAAAATTAGAAAATAATTTAGAAAATTATATGTATATGCCTGTAATTTCACTGAAGTCTGCACTTGTAAGTATCCCCCTCAGAGCACTAGAACTGGATGGGAAAATCTGCACATGTACCTTTCCAGTTTTTGTCCCTTATTTTGAAACTTGGTGCTGGCGTCTGTTCAGAAAATAAATTTTCAGCTCTTCAGATCTTTCCTAACATTGCAACTGTAAGAAAAAAGCCGCTGGCCTAAACACACTGCAGCTTTTATCCGATATAGCAGTTCTGATCTTCCTTGGAAAGTTTCACTGAAAAGCTTGTCTAGGTGGATTTGTTCTGAGAAGTCCTTAAACAGATCAAGATCCAAATAAATTTTAGTCTAACTAGCTGCTCTTCTTTATCAGACTGTCTGCTTGTCTAGGCAAGTTCACCAAAAGAACAGGTCCAAGCCCTGGAAAAGAGAATGAGAAATAAATTTAGTCTTAAGAAGATTCAGGGACAGACTTTGATATTCAGCTCAGGAACGAAAGTCTAAAAAAAAAAAAAAAATAGAAAAAGAAAAAGACTTTTCGTCACACATACTGAATTTTCTAATTATAATATATATACTCATAATTTTAAATATTTTGATGGCTTTTGTCTGAAACCTCTTTTACTACATTCTAATTGTTATCACTATGTACATTAATATTTTCAGATGATTTTTGATAAAGTATGTATGAAATATTGTTTGTTATAAGAGCAATTATAAGACTGAATCTTTCAGTAATCCATGATGTTTTTAAATTGCAATTGGCACTATTAAAGAACATGGAGTGAGCATACAGGGGACCAGTGTCTCAACTGTGCTCTGCTCTGTGACTTTATGTAACTGATAGACACTTCCTAAAGGATCTTGCAATGCCTACAGACGTATTGAAGATCTCACCTATCTATCAGACTACACGTTTTTACCAAAGGATGAACTTCATAACTCAAATAATAAGACAGATCAAGTAATAAGAGCTTCATTGAATAAAAACCTGTGGGGTATGACAAAATTAATTCAAATCTTGGTTATGTTGGCCACACCCTGCCCAACGCTGGCAGAAATTATCTGGAAAAATCCAAGAAAAGTAATGTGAATATAGCTTTAAGGGAGGGAAAACAGGATTCATTAGGAAATCTGTCTTCAATACATACAGTTAGGCCTGCAGTAATTTGCTAAAGAAGTGAAATATTTATAGGTAACAAGAAAACAAATAGAAGAAAAAAGCAAACAGTCTTGAAGGCTTGTAATTATGTGATGATCTCATAGTGTCAATGAAACTATTAAAACTCATGGCTCATGTTTGTTAGTCGGAATACAATGAAAATTCAATGAAGTTCACACAAAAGTAGCAAGAACGATTATGGAACTTTTTTAGTGGGATAGAAAGAGAGCTAATAATAAACAGATTTGGGTTTGGAAAGGTAAATTATATATCAAGAAATGAATTAATTGGAAAAACAACATAAGATTATTGTTCTATAAATAAAAACAGTGGGTGAAATAAGACTGAAAAAGGAATATCAAGGAAAAAATATTTTAGTAAAATCTGAAGACCTAGGGAACCTATGACTTTGTGTATAAATGATATTAAAAAAAGACAAGAGCTAGATTAATTGGAAATTGGACAAAGCAAGAAAACAGCTTCTGCTTAGAATGTACCTATTGTGATGGAGAGCAAAATTAAATGCTAGTTTGCCTTTTTTCATCTAAAATATGTAGGAGAAAATGCAGTGTTGACATACTGTAGCTGATAAGTTACCAAAATCCATCCTTTTCCTCTATTCTCCTCATCCTCCCACTCTCCAGTGTAGTGCTACATAAGTTTAATGGGCATGAAAAAGAAAAAACCCACATATATACAGAAAAGTGTAAGGTATAATGAAAGAAAAAAATCAAAAAATTATGAGGGAGTTGTAAAGCATATACTTTATGTTAAAATCCATACCATTTGTTTCACTACAATTCTGCAGATACTTTTCAAATAATTGTGCCAAAAAGAAAATTTAACTTTTTGTGCCTTCTTCCTCTTTAAATCATTTCACCTTCGAGATCATACATTTTGTTTGTTTATTTGTTTTTTTCACTTGTGTGTGTCTCTTCCCGATTTGTGAGAAATCTTGTGGTGGGTTGAAGGAAGGCAGCTCTGTCAGGCCTGAATTCTCTTTTGAAATATAGAGATAGTAACATGTTGTCCGTACAACTTGTGATCTTTAGCTATTTTGTGTCTAATACTGCTGCAGTTCTGTTCTCAAGGAAACATGGCAAATGGGACAAGATATTCTCCTGTTTCTCCTGAAGTAGTTTGATTTAGCAGAGTAGAAATTTGCCACTGCATGCCAATGACAAGCAAGACTTTGCAGCGCTTCACTAACTCAATGCTTTTACCAGAATAAGAAGCACAAACACTCCAAGCAACTTATGCAAGCGTTTGGGGACAAAAGTTTTGTACTTAAAGGCCTGCCAGATCTCAAAGACTAATTAGTCCATCAAACTCTAGTGGTCCAGACACTTTTATACTTAGGAGGTATAAGTACCACACCAGTTCTGCATTTCCCTCCATCCCTCTGCCTATAGCAAAAGGAATAGGTGAAGTTATGAAGTGCGTAACAAAACCCCTCAGCCCTAGAGTGATTTACAGCCTAAATCATTTATGGGCATTTTGTGATCATTCACTTCACTGTGGTATGTACCTATGCTGTCTATGTGAATATATATTGAACTCAACTGAGAGAGCTCCCTCGACATTTTGATTTAAATTTAATTGTAGTTATAATGAACACCATAACCTACCCAGGTTTGCAGCAGTGACCTGATCTTTATTATTTCCTCAAAGTGAAACACAAATTATTTTTTTAAAATGTACTATGAGCCATAAAGGATTCCTTTTGGGAATACTATGCAATGAATAATTTATCCTATTTTGATTGTTTTATTTTATTTCTCTATCCTGTAATAATCTGTTCTTTTCCTTATTAAAAAAAATAGGCACAACAAAACAAACGAACAAACAAAAAAACACAGATAGCTTTACTCCTTTTTTTTGAAATTATTTTTGCAGCAGTTCACTCCAGGTAGAATTGGTATAATTTAAAAATGAGAGTTCCAAAAATAGTGTCGTAATTTTGATGTGCAATAATATTCCTTACATACTCTGTACAGCACAGAAAGTGAACAGGAGATCAGGACAACCAGGGGAAGGTATGTAAGTTATGAAAACACAAAGTCTGGACAACAACCCTAAGAAACTATCGTAGATTATTTTCCAAGTTTTAATTTCTTATTTTTTGATCTTCTACATGTGGACAGTTTGTTAAATGAATAATCTAATTCCAAACACTGTATAAATGAAAAGTCTCCTTCTTACCTTTTGACAACCTTTATTCTCTCTCTGGATACTACCTTTAAAGATATTAACTGCAAATAAAAGGGTTAATTTAAATAATAACACTCTAATCATGTTGTAATAACATAAAATACTGAAGTTACTAAAATCCTTGCCAAAATACGTGCTTTATAAAGCTTTTAAAAGAGTACATAAGCTCTCCTGGTTTCAGCATCTAAACAGAAATTGCAAATATTTCTTAAATTTGCATTCACACCCTGAGATCTGTGCCTCCCAGAGTATTTGGCCGATATCAGGCTTGTGGTATTCCTTGCTATGCTATGTATGTATGAACAACTAGTACCCTTATTCTACATCTTGTGGTCACTCTTGTTTACCTGAAAAACATCCAGGCAAATAGCTCACCTGTCCTTTTTAGCAATAGAGGATTTAAACAATTTGCAAATGGCAGGAAATTAATGCAGTATTGCATGTTCCTTTTTACTAGTGTTTTATTTTAAAGCATTCTATTATACAGGCAGAAATTGTATGAGTAACTGCTTAATACAATTTTCCTTCTGGATTGTCTAACATATGCTATAATTATCTTAAGGGTTTTCAAGACCTGTCTGGATCAAACCCTGAATAACATGGTCTAACCTCATACCTGACCCTTCTTTGAGGAGGTTGAACTAGAGATCTGCTGAGGTTCCTTCCAACCCAAATATGATGGTATGGTTTCTAGCAGGTCAAACTTTCTAGTTCTTTTATCTCAGTGACATTTAAGGTCCCAGATTCGTTCTGTCTTTTCTCTCATCACTGTAACTTGTTATAGCAGTCAGCTAGATCCTTATGAATGAGAGGCATCCATCTGTTTTCCCTGCTCCCTCTTTTACCCCTTTTGGTTTTTTCTTCCTTAAGTGAGTGATTCAATGCTCAAGAACTGAGACTGCAGGATTTTCCTTTTAAAAAAATCATACACACATTCACACACCAAAAAAACCCTCGAACAAACAGCAAAACAAACAAACAAAATCCCCACATATTCAGACACTGGTCCAGAGCAAACCAGACCAACAACTCAGTTTTGTAATCACGTATTGTACTGGAAGTGCGATCCTTACTCTCTCAGGCAAACTGCCAGATTCTGCTGTGGTGGTAGACAATAAAAGTGACAATAAACTGAAGCTGTTCAACATAGCTCTTCTTGCAATGTTCTGACAACTTGGATGTAAACACAAGCCTCTACAAATGCAGACCAGAGATGTTGGTTGGGTTTTTTTTTTTATCTTTTATCCTAGACAAAGGCAGGGAAAAAATAGAGCAGGCATTAGCGTATTCTAAATGCACTAAAATATGCATTAAATATGTCCTCAGGCTTTTGATCTTCTGTATGTGGACAGTTTGTACTCATACAGATTAAATGAATAATCTAATTCCAAATGCTGTATAAATGAAAAGTCTCCTTCTCACCTCTTGACAACCTTTATTCTCTCTCTGGATACTACTTTTAAAGATATTAACTACAAATAAAAGGGTTAATATAGGAATCTTGCATTCATAGTATGAAAAATAAATTAGCTGGTATTTCTACCTTTAAGAAGGTTTCCCACTGGAATTCATAATATATTAAGAAATAATTGCACTCCAATATATTAGATAACAGAATATAATTACATTTTTAAATATATTTATAACCCAGACTTCCTTCAACAATATATAGTTGCTAAAACTTCTAATTACATGAAAATATGTTCTTACAGAATTTTTCCGTTACCAGACTGGAACCTAATAAAATCGAGCAATAACATAGTATTGCATAAAAAAATTCTGCTTCACATGATATTATGGCACAAAATCGACAGTTTTTGAGACACTTCTTTTTACATTAATCTTATAATTAAAAAGAGCAGAAAAAGCAGTGATCACTTTGGCTAATAAATGTGCACTTATACCAATGATAACAATATATATTTCTAATGTCTGAGATGTTCATTAAAATTGGATTAATCTAAATGAGAAAAAGCATGCACAAATACTGAACACTTTCATAAGTCCAACAAGTTTTCCTGCAGATTAATATTTGTTCTCCATAAATATCTGGAATTTGAATAATTTTAATCCAAGGACATAACTCTGTGCAGGTAGGTCTGTAAGTGAGGCAGTAAGTGTGCAACTGTACTTTTAGACAGTGATTCACATGATCTACTTCAAACACCTACCTTACAATGAATGGACTCATGCCTGGTGATATTTTCCTCTCCTTAAACTACTATGGCAGTAGTTTAGCTGATTAGATGAAATACCACTATGCAGGAAATATTTAGTTATTAAAATTAGTAATTTAATTTACACACAGTAAATTTCAACCAGTGAACATGGGATTAGGCTATTAGGAGCACGACTATCCAAGTTTATTCATTTGAGGCACCAGAATGGTTCTAACAAAATGTTAAAAGATGTTAACTACTGTTGTCATAAGGACTTCCAAACCTTTCTGATTTACAATTGAATGGAAAAGAAAAAAAAAAAAGAATAAAACAAACAAACAAAAAAAAAAAACCAACAAAAACCCCCACCAAACCAAAAAAATCTTAACAAACCAACCAACCCAAAACCAGATTATGAGTTTCCTGTAGAATGAAACCGCTGATTTTTTAAATTAGCTGTTCAGAGATATAGTTTTCTGGACTGTGTTACTACTATAGCCAACTCAAAGGATCTTTTCTCACTGTCTTGCATAAATGTGTCATGCATTTAAACCTATGGAAAACAGATGCCAAAAGTGCTCCCGAGGCAAGGTCGACATTTACTTACACAATGGTTACATCGCATCTGCTTTCTGTTTGCTCTCCCCGGGTGTCAGTGTTGCAAAAGTACCAGTACTAGTTATCTCATTGACATCTTTACTGTTTTGACTAGATTGTCACTTCTTGGCTTTCAAACCTGCTTGATCTTTTCTTGAGCAGAAGCTGTTGGGCTTTGATCACACATTCTGCTCCTACAAAAGGCAATAAGGGATAGTATCTTTAAAAGAAGTTACTTCTGCTACTTAATTGATAGTTATTACAATTATGTGACTTAATGGAAAAAATGTACTGTATCGAGTCTTGTATGTTCCTACTTGGCAGCTTCCTGTGAATGCCACCTGCATATTAATTACGGAACAGTGCTCACCTTGGTTTAATATTCTGCTTTTAAAGAAAATTGAAAGAGAGGAACTGAATGTGAGAACAGTTGTAAGTTATTCAGAACAAAACTACAGAAACTTGCTCTAGACCTGGCAGGGCTACATTAACTAATGACAAGAGTGAGAGAACTGTAAAAGAACAGATTAGCAAATCCCTTGCTGCAGACTTCTTCATCCAAATCAAGATAAGTTCTCAGGCAGTTTTTTCAAGGAGAATTCAAGGAGGAGAGAAAGAAAGAGAATCAAGATATAGGTAGTAGGTGCATTCAAGCAAGACAGTTTCTGGGGTTTAAGGGATTTTTAGCTTTCTGCTTGTGGAAACATTGTGGCAGCTGATTTGCCTCTGCAGATGTTTAGCAGTCACAAGAAATCAAATTATTTTTAACAGGAGAACAAAAGGAGCTTTCACAGAAGAAGGAATTGAGAGGTGGAAGAAACATGTTTGTGAACATGAAAGGTTCAGGAATCTGCAGGGAAATGAGTTTGAAATCACAAATACCATTGATGTAATTCCAACCCTTAAAGGAAATATTTTGAAAGTTGCCAAATGCATTAGAAACAGGTACAGCATCTACACTGAGATTTTTACCTTCCCTAGTAAAAACAAGCTACAGAAAAGACAGGGAAACTGTAGAATAGATGTTAGAAGTAAGGTGCCAAACTGACAGCCTGATGTCCTGTTGAGAAAGGAGATGGAGTTTTTTAGAAAAGTATTTGTCTGTGACCTTTCCAACTTTCAACTCTGCAGACATCAGCCTGTGAAAAAATGCAGTGTTATTTTTGCATGTATAAGAAGTGGGACAATAACACTTCTGCTGTCTGACAACCTCATTCCTTCTTTATTTAAATGAAAATTATCAGTCTTTCTCTCAGCAATTTTTCACTTCAAAGATTTTTTACTTTAGAGAGGTACTCTTGGGATGCTAATCCTGAAAATATTTCTGAATATGTTTCTCCTTAGTATCAGCAACAGGTTGTCCCGTGTACCCATAGGCATGTTAAAAATGATAAAGTATTTCTAGACATGCAAGACATGCAAGTGTAAATTTCCTTTCTTTCATATATTAAACATAAAAGTGTTTCTACAGGAATAGTACTTCTACAATAAACAATGGTGCACTGCAAATACCAATCTTCCAAAGGCTATAATGGAACAGATGTGTACAAGAAAACATATAAAGTCTCCCTGATAAAGAGAGGAATACTAAAATTATTATTAACATCTGAAACAAAATACACAAAACCTAAAAAATAGTAGGAGGGGAGGAAATCTTTACATTGTATGTTGTAGATATAAGGGAAACTGACTAAGAATAGTTCTTTACAGTTGTATAGTTTTACAATTCACATTAATGTAACTTCTAAGAGATAAACTTCAACTGGACCAAATTATTTTATGTTCCTCATTTATAAAGCTGTATTTTCACAAGGTTTTTTTTCTTTTTGTTTTACAAAATAGTATTTTTGTCATAGTATTTTTGTTTCATAAAATAATAATATATTATATAGGATTTAGGGATGTTCAGAGTCTAAATGAAGTTTGAAACTTTAATTTTCAAATAATGTTCCTGAGGTGAAAATTCTTATGAAGATGTAAAGTACATCCAGTAGACACTTATCATTCTCTTCTATATAGAGATCTGGCAAAGAGAAACTGCTTACTTTCTTTTCATGCCTTTGTCCGCAAAGCACATCACTACAGTTTGGAAAACCCTTAAAACTCAGGTCACTTAAGCTATGCAAGTTTACCAAGAGTATGAGATGAAGGGGAAAGGGCAGTGTCACAGGAGAAATGTTTGACATTATCTTCTAAGATCGCTAAGCTGTTGCATCTCAGAAAAAAAAATCACTAATGGATCCTCTGTAGCCCTTTCAAAACACATAGCACTTGTCAGCTCAACAGATAAGGATTTTATCTATTCTTTGTCATATATTTTGTTTTCCTTGAATGCATATATTGAATTACATTTCTGAGCTCACTTTAAAGAATAAATTTTTATGGAACATAACATTCTATCGTTTCCATAAAGCAAATAGGAACACAGAGCATAGGTAGCCACTGTCCATATTAAGATACCTTTTATAAACAGTCTGATTCCTTTTTCATTTCTATGGGTTTTTTATTCTTTAAACACATCTTTCTTTTTTCAGGTTGTCATATCAAAAGGAACCCAGAAATATCTACTTCAGATATACAAGCAGAGGAGCAGGTTGAGTTACCTCTCTTTGACCCTAATCCTCCAGTAACTTTCCAAGCACATAAAAAATCTTCACATTGTCAACGCTGTGCTGATATGTATATTCTTACATTCCAGCGTAGCATCTACCGCGCATGTCACATTGGTTTGCTTATTGGAGGAGGTCTGAAGGATACAGATAATCATATAATTTCTGTAGACTCACAGACCCTCATATTCTTGGAATCTATGGGATGATTAAAATAACCATGGACTGACATAGCATATGTTATTATTAAATGTGACAGATAAGCCTTAAAAAATCCAGACTACTTTTTTCACATTTAAATTCCTCTGCAGTGAGAAAAATCTCTATAAACAGGGGATCCAGATTTAAATCACCACTCTTCTTCTAAACAGGACACGAATATTTCATTTTTCCCCTGCCCCACCCACCCCAGTAACGTCAGTAATGATTGCCCTCATACACAAGGAATAACATTCTCTGAGCTGCCTGGTGCACCTTCAGTGAATCCCTAAGAATTTTCCATAGCTTTTTCTAGTCAAAGGGTGCAATAACTCCACCACAGTCTTGTCTTTTTTTCACTATCAAGAAAGAATTTTTTAAAAGTGGCACAGTGAAACTCCCTGATCCTTAAATTCTCTGATGAAGGGATTTCTAATCGCTTTCCCCAACATATATATTACTGTCTCACTGACTGTTATTAGGAAATTATTCTTTCTTAGTCAAAGAGAAAATGACTTAGATGATACCACAACCAATTTCATATTATTTTTCACTCTCTGCTGATACTTATTCACAATGAAATTTCACCTACCAAACAACAAAAACCTTTATTGAAACAAAGGGCTTCTTGCCCTTCATCATAGATTCCTCTGTGCCATTTCTAGAATTCAGGAACTTTTTGGATTATGTTTCAGTCATCTGAAATCAACCATAGTCCTTGTCCGCAGTTAGAAAAAGATTTTATTTTCTGCTTTGCCTTTTTTTATGAAGTGTAATCAAGACCAGCATGTGTTACTAGATTTGCAGTTATTATTATGTCTATCAGTAACAATAAAATTCTTCCTACCTGCTGACTAGTAGAATATCAATATACTACATATACAGAATACCTGGGCGACACATTTTGAAAGTTATTGCTAACCTATTCAGCCAGTTTCAATTATCTCTCATTTTATGACTTCTTCCCAACTACAAAACCCGTGTATTGAAATGGTCAGAAAGATGACCATTTTATTCTTTGGCTCTGGTTCTTACTAGTGACAATGAACCCAAATATGCTTCAGGAAGCGTTTAATCCTTGATTTTTATCTTCTGCACAAAGATAAGAATATTACCAGAAGAACAACCTGCTATCTGTAAGCAAATCACAACTGGAAGATGAAACTCAGCAGTAAGGATCAGACTAGTACACAGACTGGATGTGGATACTTTAATTAGAACAGGCCAAAACTACAATCCAGATAACCCAAGATACGCTCCAATATGGTGATGTGGATAGGAAGTATGTTAAACCCAAAGAATGTTAAAAGAAGACTATAGGAAGACAATCTTCTGAGGTCTGGTCAAAGCTGGGGAGAAGAAAGGAGTGGATCAACACTTTTAGAACAAGTCAGGATCAAAGATTAGGTGGGCCCAGGCANAAAAAAAAAAAAAAAAAAAGAAAAGAAAAATCAAGAAACCTATGCTGGAGTGGGAACTGAAGAGCGTGTACATGGGGGGAAAACCAGGAACTAGTCCTAGTAGTCCTATCAAGCCAGATGGCCAAAAACAAATGGTAAGATCCTTTTTTGTTCCTCCAGAATGGAAAAGCAAGTTGTTCACAAGCTAGTCCTAAATCAATCGGGCTTATCCTACCCTCAGTCCTCAGACTGGTTCTGGCCAAGCTGCTGAGATAGATTGCCCCAAAAAAGTCCTGGAAGCAGGAAATGAGAATGGGAGGAGATTAAGAATTAAATAGTTAGATATTTGATTTAATTAACTGGAGTAATGGTCATGATCATATGTAGAAAAAGAAGGGCAGTACTAGTTTACTTCTCTCAGAGGCTAATAATGATTTTGCAAGATATTTTGGTTCAAACCTAACATTAGAAATGAGATTAGCTGCGTCCAAAGTTTTGAAGCAGTCTGAGAATGAATAAAGGTCATTATAAGTAACTGTGTACATAAAATTATCGAAAAACTCATTGAAGCCACAGTAGACAAAGGCACATTCATTTGAAATTACTTATATTTCCCTTAATCTGTTTTAGAAATCTTTTTATCGGTGGCAGAACATTCAGTTTTGCAATCAGAAATCCTTTTTACAATTCAGATTAAAAAAAACTTATTCACTTGCACTTTTTCTCCTGCTGAGCATAACTGACCTGGAATTATGCTGAGAGGAATGAGATCAGATCAGAGCCTGTTATTCACTTTCTTCAGTTTTATCTCCTTCATTTGAAGCAGGAAGAAAATAAATCCTTTTCAAAGACATAAGTAGCTGCATGACTGCACATAGTTTTAATTTTGAGGGATTTGTAAAGAAATTAGATCTATGACTCAAAAATACATGTTCATGAAAATACAACGTTATTCATACTACTGCAGAGAAAGAAGAAAAGTTTAGATGTTATTTCCCAAGCAAGAAGAATATAGGAGTGCCAAACTCTTAAAGTTTTTATCTGCTGTAAATCAGCATAGCTCTACTGAAGTCAAGCACACTAGAAATCACCAGCTTATATTTCTGCATAATTTGGATGATGTGAGCTTTGCAAAAGAAAAACCAAAAAAAAAAAAAAGAAATAAAGAAAAACACCTCAAAAGCCTGTTTTCTAAATTGCTTTGTATCTCATAACTGAATAGACAACATCAGAAGTAATCTCAGAAAAAACAGTGGGGGCTTTAGGTATGCAGACAGCCTGAGTTTGTATGGAAAATCTGTGGAAAGTAGTTTCTCCATTAATAAGATAAATTACCTTCATATGTATGAGGACAAGATAGCATAGGAGAAGTCCACTTCCTAAATATTTGACAATCAAGTCTACTCTATCCACTTAGCAATTTGGTAATGTTGCTAAAAAATATTTTTCAGCTATTAGTCTTTTTTCTTACCACTTTAGGTAATTTTTCTCCTCTCTTGGGAGTAAAATTTGAAATTTTACTACTGTACAGTTCATTTAGGAATAAGAAGGAAATGGAAACAAACAAGAACATAATGATAATATTTAAAAAATTGCAAATGAACACAAAATAGTCTTCTCCCTTTTATAGTCAAAAAGGGGTTTAAGCTCCATTTCACATCACCAGTTGGAGGTTACATTTCCTGGCAGCCTATGAAACAGAAATGAAACCACAGGTATAGATTTGATCCCAGATAGCCTTTCTCTTGTAGATAGTTTTATCATGCAAGTAATTAATTTAAAAGCAATAAGAACTATTCTTGTGTGTGAAATTCTGCAGGACTGGATGTTCATTGACATCAGAGCTGGTAGAAAATGAAACAAAGTAAAACTCGCTAAAATGTTTGCAATAACAATGTCCTTTCCCTCCTCCTTCAACTGCCTCTAACAGAAATGATTATTTTCTTTTCTTATTTGATTAACTGTCTTTAGTCTGTTTGAAGACCATTCTGATGATTACATGGCAGATGCAACACCGTCTGACTACACAGTAACATTACCAGTGCTTCCTCTCAAAAATGCATGCTTAGATATACAAAATATGAAGTTGAAATAAAAGATGAAACAGTTCTGAAAACCTGCCAGATTTTTTTCACTGAGTAAGGTTAGACAGCATAACTTCTTATTGCAGCAACAGAAAACAAATACAGAACCAGTTTCCCAAATGCTCAGTTTCTTCAACAACTTTTAAAATGCCATCAATCTTCTGGAGCCTTCATAGTATAATTCACAGCTTTGGATTATGTTTTCTACTAGTATTATTAGCAATTATTGATTTATTTATTCACTTCTAAGCTCATGTGGGGTTAGCTTCTGATATCCATATGCAAATCAGTCTGAATATTCTGTGACAAGGGAAATATCTTTAGAATAAATATTACTATCAATAGCTTCTTATATATAGATTAGACATAAGACTTCTGGAGATATATTTAAAATGCATGCTTATATAAATACATACAAGGTTCTCTAAGACAGATAAACATAAGCTTTATTTTAAGGTTTCCTTGTACTTTGCCTTAACAAATTAGAAATACTATGTAGATTTGAGTACATTAAGTAGATTTTTGCTTGCTGCCTTTACTTCACTGAATTAAATGAAAAAATGGAAGAATATTCTTCTGTGATTACTAATTGTGTATTATCCACCTTGACTTTTGTTCGACAGGTCTCCTTTGCTCTGTCTCATCCCTTTTGTCCATCTATCTAGGTCACATTAAAGACAAGGGTTTTTTTCTTTTTCTTTGGCTTTTACTCTGAAGTAGAGTCTTCACAAAGAACAGGAGTAAGGTCCCATTTTTGTGACCATTACTGGCTTCCTCAAAACCTAATAAATGAACAGCACTGCAGAGGTTATCATAAGCCCTTACACTTTATCAAACTTATAAAACACAAACCAAAGTACTATTGATATTGGTTTTGAACTCTGTTGAATTATGTTGATTTCTCTTCGAAATTATCAATTTATTCTTTCAACCATGAGCTAGAGTCATTTAAAAATAAATATAATGAATCTTTGTAATTCAATTATTTTATATATATATACACACACACATTGACTATGATTTTAGGCCCTAATACTAAACTTTCTGTACATGAACGGTAGACACAAAATGTAGTAAGAGCTGCTACATCAGCAGCTCAAGGGCAAAATGTTTTTTTTATAAATAGGTGACCTGTGTTTTAGCTTTCACAGTGACTTTTCCATAACTAATGAACTGATTAATTGTGTGTGTACTGTAAATGAACTTGTCCAGATCACTGACCCACACATGTCTCCAAAAAATGACAAACTTCAAAAAATTCAATTATGAGGTCCAGATGCTGTGTATTGCCTGTATAAAGACTTTCAGGTAGAAAGGTTGTATATAAATAATATGATCTAAATTCAGGTCATATTCTTGTAATATTAACATTTTGAGGAGAAAAATACATTTTTTTATGAATAACCACGTTTAAAAATTATTTTGATTTTTTAAAAAAAAATGATTTCGTTTTTTCTGGTAATTATTGTTAAAAAATCATCACATCAGTCATGTCAATATTTTAAAACTTTGCATAGTGTTATGACAGGTGTGGATCTCAGGAAAATCTCTGTGAAGTTCTAAGACAAAAGTCTCAAATCTTTGTCATTGTAAAAGAACAAAAGCTGAGATCTACTTTTTGCTTTTTTAATAAATTTCATAGTGTATTGGGTTTGCATGGCAAGGTTTTGGTAGCGGGGTGGGCACAGGAGTGGCTTCTGTGAGACGCTGCTAGATGCTTTTCCCATGTTCGAGAAACCCAATGCCAGCAAGCTCCAAGACAGACCTGCAGCTGGCGAAGTCCAAGCCCATCAGTGATGGTGGTAGCGCCTCTGTGATAACATATTTAAGAAAGGGAAAAAGCTTCTGCACAACAGAAGCCAGGAGAGAGGAGTGGGAATCTGCGAGAGAAACAACTCTGCAGACAGCAAGGTCAGTGAAGAAGGAGGGGGAGGAGGTGCTCCAGGTGCCACAACAGAGATTCCCCTGCAGCCTGTGGTGAAGACCATGGTGAGGCAGGCTGTTCCCCTGCAGCCTGTGAAGGTTAACAGTGGAGCAGACATCCACCTGTATCCCGTGGAGGATCCCACACTGGAGCAGATGGATGCACCCAAAGGAGGCTGGTACCCTGTGGGAAGCCCACACTGGAGCAGGTTCCTGGCAGGACCTGTGGAGAGAGGAGCCCATTATGGAGCAGGTTTGCTGCCAGGACCCTGTGGGGCATCCACACTGGAGTAGTTCATGAACTGCAGCCTGTGGGAGGGCCTCATGTTGGAGAAGTTCTGGAGGACTGTCTCCCATAAGAAGGACCCCATGCTAGATCACAGGAAGAGTGTGAGGATTCCTCTTCCTAAGAAGGAAGGAGCAGCAGAAACAACATGTGGTGAACTGACCACAATCCTTATTCCCCATCCCCCTGCACCGCCGCAGGGAGAAGGTAGAGAAATGGGGAGTGAAGTTGCACCCGGGAAGAAGGGAGGAGTGGTGGGAAGGTGTTTTAAGATTTAGTTTTATTTCTCATTATCCTACTCTGATTTGATTGGCAAAAATTAAATTAATTTTCCCCAAGTTGAGCCTGTTTTGCCCATGAAGGTAATTGTTGAGTGATCTCTCCCTGTCCTTATCTCGACCTACAGATGTTTTGTTATATCTTCTCTCCCCTGTCCAGTTGAGGAGGAGAGGGAGTGATAGGGTGACTTAAATATTGTATTGAGTTACAGGAAACTAGAGGACAGTCGAAAAAAAAATAGTAAATTGCAATTATTATATGTCTTGAACTTCATAATCTGTTGTAACTCTGTTTCAAATACTTCAGACAAACTAAAGCTGTTAGACTAGAACGCACACTTTTCTGAAGTGAAAAGATATCTACATTGGCAAAAGACATGACTTTATGATCTTGCTCTATGTAGTTGCTTATACAGCAAGATGGGTACAAATTAGAAAATAATAATTTACATTTTAAAAGTCCATAATTAATTATTATTTTTTTTTAATAAACTCAGTGTATTACGGGAATGACACACAGCACCTAGTTGTACTTTCAGTGTTTACATGTTATAGAAACCGGTCTTGGCAGCTTGAAAAATCTCATGCCCTAAATGCTTGAAATGAATATAAACTCGTTATAATATTAGACAAAAAAATCCATTTGTTTTCAGCCTTCACTATTAAAATAAAGTGAAAAATCTGAAGTCTACTTAGAAAATAATAAGGATTCATCACTAAAGCAGCATTAGTGGACTGTTTTAATTAAGTAATAAAATTACAAATGTAATGGGACCAGCTTTATCAATGCAAAATGATTGCAGTAAAGTTCTGAAAGATATAATAGGCTTAAGAGTTTCTGTTAAACATTCTGCTTGAAATAACTTTTTGTTGCATTCATCATCAATGGACATTCATGAAGTCATCGCCCCAATGTTTCACTGCGCATAAGATTAGAATCAAATCTGGCTAAATAAACTGATTGAAATGAAAAAAATCTTAATCTAGAAATGTCATTGGAAAATGAGGAAATGTTTACATTGGCCAAGAATGAAGCTTGATGAAGACTTTAACTTGATAGCATCTAATTATTTTGACACATTACCAACTCCTTAAAAATCTTTGGCTGAAACTGAAAGCTTTGAATTGTTTTTCTCTTTGATAAACAAGCTTTGACATTAAGGAAAATTACTTTTTTCTTTTTTCTATTTACTGAAACCTAGGAAAACGTGATTAACATATGTGACAAAAATAACCACTCCAAACAGGCCCACCAGAGCTTGGAAAATTTGGTTGGCACCTGAGTTTAATGGCTAGACATTGACTCCCTTTCTTGAAAATTTTTGTTTCAGATCTGGGTGCCAGGAAAACAGGCCTATGCAAATGACAAATGGAGAAAAGTATTTAAGAAAAAAATGAAGAGAGTATTCAGTTTCATTTTCAAGTAGAATCGTGGAATCATAAAATGCTTTAGGTTGCAAGGCACCTTTAAAGGTCATCTAGTCCAACCCCACCTGCAATGAGCAGGGACATCCTCAAGTAGATCACGTTGCTCAGAACCCTGTCCAAGCTGACCTTAAATGTTTCCAGGGATGGGGCATCTACCACCTCTCTGGGCATCCTGGGCCAGCGTTTCACCACCATCATTGTGAAATGTTTCTTCCTTGTATCTAGTCTGAATCTACCCTCTTTTAGTTTAAAACCATTACCCCTTGTTCTGTCACAACAGGCTCTGCTAAAAAGTTTGCCCCCGTCTTCCTTATAAGCCCCCTTTAATACAGAAAGGCCACAATAAGGTCTCCCTGGAGCCTTCTCTTCTCCAGGCTGAACAACTCCAACTCTCTCAGCCTCTCCTCATGAAAGAGGTGCTCCAGCCCTCTGATCATCTTCGTGGCCCTCCTCTGGACTTGCTCCAACAGGTCCGTGTCTTGCCTGTGCTGAGGGCTCCAAAGCTGGATGCAGAAATCTAGGTGGGGTCTCATCAGAGCAGAGTAGAAGGGCAGAATCATCTCCCTCAACCTGCTGGCCATGCTTCTTTTGATGCAGCCCAGGATGCAGTTGGTGTTCTGGGCTGCAAGCGCACGTTATCGGCTCATGTCCAATTTTTCATCTACCAGTACCCCCAAGTCCTTCTCCTCAGGGCTGGTGTCAATCCCTTCACCCCTCAGCCTGTATTGATACTGGGGGCTGCCCCAACCCATGTGCATGACCTTACCCTTGGCCTTGTTGATCCTCATGAGGTTCACGCAAGCCCACTTCTTGAGTTTGCTGAGGTCCCTCTGGATGCAATCCTGTCCCTCAGGCGTGCCAAACACACCACTCAGCTTGGTATTGTCCACAAACTTGCTGAGGGTGCACTCGATCCCACTGCTTATGTCATTGATGCAGATATTAAACAGTACTGGTCCCAATACAGACCCCTGAGGGACACCACTCATCACTGAACCCCACCGGGACTAGGGAAGTGATTGTACCTCTGTGCTCTGCACTGGTGAGGCTGCATCTCAAGTACCATGTTCAGTTTTGGGCCCCTCACTACAAGAAAGACATTGAGGTGCTGGAGTGTGGCCAGAGAAGGGCAACAAATCTGGTGAGGGGTCAAGAGCACATCTGGCATGGATGGATCTTCCAGCACCTCTTATAGTTGTACTCACTATATATTTTTCATGTGAAAGAGTCAGTAACCCTGGGAGAGGATACAACCATTACTGGAGCTTAATAATCCTCACTTCACACTCTGATAACATCTGGGGGATTTTCAGTACATTTGTGTGATGTAGTTTTCTTCCTAAAAGAAGTTTTTGTAGGATACAAGAAATGTATCTACAAAAACTGGAAGGAATACAGAGAAATTGTCCAAGCAGCCAGGGATCAGGTTAGGAAGGCTAAAGCCCAGATAGAGGTAAATCTGGCCAGGGGCATCAGGGGCAACAAGAAAGCGTTCTATATATCAGTGACAAAAGGAAGACCAGGGAAAATGTGTACCCTCTCTGGAAGGAAACAGGAGACCTAGTCACCCAGGACATGGAGAAGGCTGAGATACTCAGTCTTTTTGCTTCAGTTTTCACTGGTAAGGGCTCTAGCCACACTGCCCAAGCTGCAGAAGGCAAAGTCTGGTAGAATGAGGTACCACCCACTGTAGAAGACCAAGTTCAAGACCAGCTGAGGAACATGAAGGTGCACAAGTCCATGGGACCTGATGAGATTAATCTGCAGGTCCTAAGGGAAGTGGTGGATAAAGTTGCCAAGCCACTATCCATCCTACTTGAGAAGTCATGGAAGTCTGGTGAAGTGCCACTGACTGGAAAAAGGGAAACACAGGCACCATTTTTAAAAAGGGTAAAAAAGACCCACGAAACTACAGGCTGGTCAGTCTCAGCTCTGTGCCCTGAAAGATCATGGAGCAGATCCTCCTGGAAACTCTGCTAAGGCACATGATAAATAAGGAGGTGATTGGTAACAGCCAACATGGCTTCACTAAGGACAAATCATGACGGATAAATTTGGTGGCCTCCTACAGTGTTACAGCATCAGTGGATAAGGGGACAGCAACAGATGTCATCCACCTAGACTTGTGCAAAGCATGTGACACTGTTCCTCATGACATCCTGGTCTCTAAACTGAAGAGAAACGGATTTGACCGAAGGACCTCTTGGTGGATAAGGAACTAGCTGAACTGTCAGACTCAAAAGTTGCAGTCAATGACTTGATGTACAAGTGGCAAGCAGCAAAGAGATGTTCCTCAGGAGTCAGCACTGGGACCAGTGCTGTATAACATCTTTGTGGGTGACATGGACAGTGGGATTCAGTGCACCCTCAGCAAGTTTGCCAATCACACCAAGTTGTGTAGAGCAGTCAACACACTGGAGGGATGGGACGCCATCCAGCAGGACCTGCACAGGCTTGAGAGGTGGGCCTGTTGAAACCTTATGAAGCTCAACAAGGTCAAGTGCAAGATCCTACACATGGGTGAGGGCAATCTCATGTACAAATACAGGCTGGGCAGAGAATAGATTGAGAGCAGCCCTAAGGAGAAGGACGTGGGGGTGCTGGTTGATAAGAAGCTCAACATGAGTCAGCAATGTGTGAGCACAGCCCAGAAGGCCAACCACATCCTGGTCTGCATCAAAAGAAGCGTGGCCAGCAGGTTGAGGGAGGTGATTCTGCCCCTCTGCTCTATTGTCGTGAGAAACCCCCTGGAATATTGTGTCCATCTCTGGAGCTCCCTACATAAGGAGGACCTGGACCTGTTGGAGTGTGTCTAGAGGAGGGACACGAAGATGATCAGAGGGCTGGAGCACCTCTCCTATGAAGACAGGCTGAGAAAGCTGGGATCGTTCAGCCTGGAGAAGGCAAGACCCCAGGGAGACCTTAAAGCAGCTTCCCAGTATATGAAGGGTACCTACAAAAAAGATGGACAGGCATTTTTCACAAGGGCATGTAGTGATAGGACAAGGGGTAACAGCTTCAAACTGAAAGAGGGGAGATTTAGAATAGAGATTAGGAAGAAATTTTTTACTTTGAGGGTGGTGAGACACTGAACCACGTTGCCCAGAGAAGTTGTGGATGCCCCATCCCTGAAGGTGTTCAAGGCCAGGCTGGATGGAGCTTTGAGCAACCTGGTCTAGAGGGAGGTGTCCCTGCCCATGTCAGGGGGGTTGGAACTAGATGTTCTTTAAGGTCCTTTCCAACCTAAACCATTCTGTGATTCTATTTTATTAAGTCAGCTGCTAGAGATGAAAAAAATTTCTGTTGGCATTTTCGTTTAACCCCAGTAGGCAGCTCAGCCCCACACAGCTGCTCTCTCACTTCCCCCCGCAGTGGGACGGAAGAGAGAATCAGAAGACCAGAAGCGAAAAAAACTCATGGGGTGATATAAAGACAGTTTAATAGGTAAGGCAGAAGTTGTGCACGCCAGCAAACAAAAATAAGGAATTCATTCACTACTTCCCATTGACAGGAAGGTGCTCAGCCTTTTCCAGGCAAGCAGGGCTTCATCATATGTAAAAGGGTGCTTAGGAAGACAAATGCCATCATGCCAAACGTCCCCACCTTTCTTCTCCTTTCCCCAGCTTTTATTGCTGAACATGACATCATATGGTATGGAACACTCCTTTGGTCAGCTGGGGTCAGCGGTCCCAGCTGTGCCCCCTCTCAACTTCTTGCCAGCCCCCTGCCTACTTGCTGGAAGGGCAGTGTAAGAAATAGATGTCAATTCAGAGAAATTATCCTCTCGTCAAACACCTTTGGTCAAAGACTTTTTTTAAGGACTGAAGAGCATTTGGTAGCTAGTTTAATTGGTGCATGTCTAACCAAGATGTTAATCAATGCTTTTCAAGTTGCTGCTTTCCTTCAGAGAGCTTTTCTTTCAGACCTGCAGAAGCGCTTGTGAGCCTGAAAGCTTGTCTGATTTTTCAATCATGAGAGCTGACTTAATAAAAGATATTATCTCAATCTACAAATCTACCATGCCCACGTTGTTAGAATATCGTGAATGCACTAACCATGCACTTCTATATTTCTTTCTTTCCACTGAAACTACATTTATTTTTTCAAGAGTGAAGTTCCTAAGATTTAAAGAAAGAAACTGATATATGGACTTAGACAACAAAAAGCCCTATATCTTGTTTCTTTCATTAAAAATTAGCATGTCTAGCTAAGAGACTATAGAACAGTACTGGTAGAAGAAATAGTTTTACACAGCTGCAAATCCTACCTGTAAGAATAATGTTCTCATTTTTGATTTTAAAGCAATTAGAATTCGAGTTTAATTTTTCATAAATCACAACCAGATCACTACTGGCATCAAACTTAAATTTTGTTTACCCAGATAATTTACTGTAACTTTGAAAAAATGAAATCTCTAAGATCTTCCAAGCACCTTCTTCCCCTTGTTCAAGTTATGTTATTTATGATTGCATGTAAATGAAAAATTAATTTGGCTGGTTTGTTGTCTCTGCAGTTTCAGTACACAAAAGTTTGTAGTGAAGCTAAAAAATACTGAAGTTGTTTGATACCTAAATGTATAAATAAAAAAAAAAAAAATTAGTTATCTAGGCCTGAGGAGATGCAAGCAGCCTGCTAACATAGGCCACACAGGCCAACAGCCAACAGGCATCACATCACCTCCTTAGTCCATCAGACTGATTCTGACTCCAATTTGCAACTCGTGACCGTGGAATATTTTACTGATTTCTCACTGAGCAAAGTATGATTGCTGATTTTTTCCCCTCCCTCACATTGTTTTTGAGTACTTACTATCTTTTATAATCTATTTTCTCACTTTTTTATTCCTTTGCTAAATTCTTTTAAAATCATCATACATGTCTGGCTCCAACGCTTCTACAGTTTTTGCACAAAGTATGTCTTTATATCTTTGTTCTGTTGTTGAAGCGTTAAATAACAGCATTGAAACCAATTAAGTTATTCTAGATGAAGGCTGATATATCTGTTATCAGTCTTGTTTTCCTTAAACCACCACCACAGTAAGAACCATCTATTTTAGAAAAAACAGTAGATTGGACAAAATTTGTAATCAATAGAAATGAAGTGAGCTCTTTCCCCAAAAGAGGTACTTTTGAGATCAAACACACACTAGTAAGACAGTGTGAAGAAACTGTACACTGCAGCTGCTTCTGCCAATCTGTTATCTACATAAGAAATAACTTTACTTGCTTCAGCTGACAATTCAGAACTTCTTATGAAGAGTTGTGGAGTTGTTTTTTTAGATTACGTGTAATTTAAAAAAGGAAAGAAAAAAGAATCATCTCATTTCTTAATGATTTGGATATTTAAATGAATACAGCCACATGTGTCAACCTAATTCTGTAATCCTTAAACTACTGTAGACAACAGATGGTAGATGGAACATGAGTGGGAGAACATATTTGATTACATTATAAATCCATTCAAGTTTGTCAATTTTTAAATTTAGTTATAAAGACAAATATTTTTGGGTACAACTTACTGTATTTATCAGCTTCAAGCCCTGATATTATCACTCCAGGTTTCAGAGATCTACAGCATAAAACCTGCTCAATGACCAGCACTTTGGGAACAATCAGTAAGACACCTACTCCTATAAGTGACCAGCAAAGTATTTTTTAATAATATTGGGTCATTTATCTTTCTTTCTGTTTCTTTCTTTCAAGTCCTGATTTCACTCCACATTTTGCATAAGGACACATTAATGAGACTGAAAATTAGTACAACATACTTCAGTATTTCTGATGGAGGAGATGTTTTTGAAAACACACGGAAAAAAGAATATGAGGCCTTCTCATAAAAAGGTTTTTATTGCTTGACTTTATTTTTTTGTTACTTTTTTTAACTTTGGGTAGTATATCACCCTGAGAAATAGGGACAAAGCTACTGCAAAACAAACAAAAGAAACGTTAGATCAGAAAAGATAATCTATTTTTATACGGTAATAATCTCAGAGTCATATCTAGCTCATAATTGTAATGGAGCACTTTTTCTAACAAGTGGGGGAAATTACAAATTCATGTTGTGTGGAGACTACAGCTAGTATTATTTACATGGCAAACTTATATTAAAGAAAAGGCTGTATTCGCATTGTATAACCTGTATATTGTTAATGGCATAAATTTTAAAAACAGTATATTGAACAATATAGTCTGTCTGCACCGCTTGCTTTTTACATAATTTTAGCTTACTTTCACATGTACATACAGCTATCTTGAGCCTTTCCTTCTGTTGTTGAAAATTTATTCTAGCACTATGACTGAAAAGAACTACCACAATTGTGGGATGTTATTTAACATTGGCAAAGGCAGAACTGACAGCTTGGGCAAAATGCAAATCACTGAGAAGTTTTCAATAGAAATGAGTGTAAACAGATGGTTTGGAGTGAGCTGAAGTATTGTTGAATTTCTATTTTTGGAAAATGGAGGAGCTCCTATTTAAGATTTTTTTTTAATGGAAAGAAGCAAAATACTAACTTAAAAAGTCTTCAGTATGCTAGTTCGTGAGAGCTGAATGAACCTTTTCATACGTCTTACTTGAAATGTGTGGCTAAGATCCTGCAGCTGGCCATGAAAAGCCGGGTGCATCTGCACACAGCACTGCTAGGTTCTTCAGAGATATGGAGAAAAGGTGACATGCTTCTGCATGAGAACAATAAAAGTCACCTTATCTCTCTGCTATTGCCTTTAAACACAATCTTTGTGTCACTAAACATGCACTTGAACTTCCTTGGACTTTTTTTGCATTCCTTGCAAGTTCTACAAAATGTGTTTAGCATAAACATTTGCACTGTTTCTAAAAATCCATTTCAGTAAGACTGGATGTTACAAACCATGATACATATCAAACAAGTTTCTATTTAAGGTTATAATATTTAGTTACAATTGTGTGCAATAGAATATTGCTATGGTGATGTTCCAATTTTGTGTAATTTTGTAGAAAATCGCTTAACATGCGTGTACAGTCAATTCCACACAAAGTACAATCAATTCAGCAACCCATTTCTTTTGGGAGCTTGAGTGTACAGACCAATCTCAAACATAATAGCCTTTCATTTACGATATTGTAATGTACTGATGTTTCATAGAATTAGCAGAATTTCTTTGTGTTTTTCCCCTCTGAATAATGGACTTTTAAATAAAATGTAGGGAAGCAGGACACTAATCAGTGATGTGTATCTAAAGTATAAGCTGATCAAAATAATGCAACTGATTCTTAACTCTAAAGAAATAGAGAAGGAAAAAAAAAAATCAACATGTGATTATACTTAGGCCAACAATAAGTTTAATCAAGATGTAGCTGCACATCTGAATACAGCTAAAATTACATTAAATTACTTTGAGTTTATTTAAGGGGTTATTAAAACTCTTCCGTTCTAAAGAAAATCAGTTCATAAAAATCCTAAGTGCTATCTAGATCTATTTTAAATGTAAGAGCTTAATGTGAGAGTTAAGTTCACCTCATAGACATTCTGATGTGAAATTAATGTGTTATATAAAATCACTATTATATTTTTTCTCTTTTTAGGTAACATTTCTTAAAAATACTTTCACAGGACTTTTCAAGACTCTGAAAATTTTGAATAGCTATTGCTCATCTCTGATCTGATTGAGTGGAGAGAATAAGCAGAGAAGCCCAAGTAATAATTTCTTAGTGATTTTGGACCTTGTAGAGTTCAAAAGTCCTTGTAGACCCATAAACTATCAATTCCCTTTCAAAGCTAACAGAAGAACAGGAATAGGAAAAGCAGCATATAAACAGTGTAGGAGTCCAAGAATTTATTGGTTTCACCGCTTCTTGACATTTAGGCTTTTAGCACTGGCAACTCGATCATTCTGTTCTGTGAAATACATCAGGACCCAGTCCCACAAACATGGAATCTAAGACAGGGAAGTTACCTTGTTTACAATTACTAATACATTCAGGAAGAGAGCATGTGTCTAACTCACTCAGCAATTATTAACACTAATATTAAAGAACAATCCAAACACAGTCTTGATTTCCACTTTTTCCACTAGTGATATTATTGGATAGGAAATATGAAAAGCAATGTCATTACAAATGTGAAATGATAAAGTTTGTTTAAAAAAAATCTTAATTTCCTAATCCATAAAATAGTAAGTTTGGGGAGCTCATCATATGCTTGTAGCTAGTAGTGCCTAGTGAATTTGAAGTTATACACTTCTAGACATACAGCCTCAAATCAAGGTAATATAATACAAGCATCTTCGTGTTTTAAATAGAATTTCATATAGAAATTGTCATAGAATTATTTCCATTACAATACTATTCCTCTGAAGATTCTCATTTTAAGTATTCAGTCCCCAGTGTATGCATTGAAATGTCATAAGGAGCCACTTACAATACTTTCTAATCAGTCTTTTCAAAGAAGAGCTGAAGTTTGAGAGCTGACAAAAGAAGATGAAACTTCAGCAGGTCACTCTAAGAAAAGGTCATTCACTTCTGTCAAGTCTAGAAAATTCATCAAATTTTATCACATTGCTAGACTTGTGTATGTTTCTCAGTTAGAGATGCCAAAGCAGCAGGTTCTGGAATTAGCCGTTTTGCTTAGTAACAAATGTTGATATAGACCACCATTTCGTACTCACTATTACAACAGAGAGTTACATCTCTGTAATTAAAGTTGCTCTGTAAAGGCTAAAAAGCAGGAATTTATAAGTCAAACAAAAAGAAGGACTTGGAAAGCAGAACAACAGAACAACATTCTTCATATTTTTAATTTCTCTGTCCGATTTTTATTGGTGTACTATACATATTTGTGTGAAAGTATGATTTCTGTATCTCAAGTTGATCTTCCTGCACAGCTTATTTCCCCCTTAAGTTATAAACCTTTATTTGTGATATCACAAATGGTTGCAATGGGAAGGTTTCTATAGTCACAAAAGACTGAGTAAAGAACAATGGGGCAAAGCAATCTCTTAGATTTTATATGACTTCATTCACTTGATAGTTATTTATCCATTTTGCATGTATTAATGTACTTTTTTCTGCTCTTACTACTATTTTCTTGTGTGTTTTGTGATGTTAATTATCTGGTTTGTTTTAAGGAATTCTGATGAGTTTTCAACTACCTACCTTAGACAGTGAACTTGCAAGTTAATTTTAGACAACTGTTTATCTAAACATCCTAAAGTAAATGGCCAGAGTATGTATATGGTCAGAGGATAAATGTAGTTGCCATTGTCTTACTATGGTAAGTTAGAAATCAGTTCTAAAAAACAGTAAATCCAGAAAAGATGGATATTTTGTGATTAAAATATGCAATGAGTGTGCATCTGTGTGCCAGGAAATTCTCCCCATTGCACTAGGCACAACCTCTACTGGCACATAAAGAGATGAAGGCTTTGGAAAGATCTAATGAAGGAAGTAAGGAGTAAGTGACGAACACTGAAAAGAATGTGATGTTTTGAGAGTTGAAATCTATAGTTGAGTACTATAGTCTAGCATTCACAACCTTAGTTGTGAAATGTATAACATGCTTTCCTCTTCCATTAAAACTATTATTTTGCTTGGGTACAAAAAATTTGGGGAAGGGCATCTGAGTCTTCATTTCACGTAATCCCCCCTAACGTGAAACCAAGTCCCTACCTGGAGGGTGAAAACAACCATTATGAGTACATTACACTAATTAGCCATTTTGTTCTCTCATTCACTCAACTATTATTTGTATTAGAGTTTAAGTTTTAAAGCTTTATTCCATGTTTCAGTTTGTGGTTTTTTTTGTTATTCCAATAGCAGCCATCGTAGAAATCTACTGCATGAATGATGATTGTTGTTACTTACATTTTCAATTAGTAACAGGTATTTCATTAACTAGTTGATGTTTATCAAATTTCTGTCCATGTAATGAGTTGAATTACTGATCACTTTTTATGTACTATTTTTTTATGAACTGAGAACTATCTAAACTCTGGTAGGTAATTCATCACATTGCAGTCATCTGCTCATTATGAGTTGCTACAGACATTGACTAAGTGGTTAGTATTCTGATCAGCTATGGAAATATAATTGGTAGAAAAGTCTGACTCTACAGATTTGTTAGAGGGCAAAAAAAAAAACCCAACCAAAAAAACCCAGAAGGCGGAAGGAGGAGCGGAATGTATCAGAACAAGAAACAAGAAAACCAATTACTAAATATAGGTCAATGCAGTTTTCAAGGCTAATAATTTGTTTTCAGTTGACATACCGTATTATACAAGTAACAAACATGTCATGAATCCCACTGTTTTTAATTAGATCCTTTCTCAGTTTAGTAATGAGCTATTACGTTGTAAAGTAATGAGAGAAGATTTTCTATTATCCATCAAAATATTCTGTTTTGCACAAAGCAATGAGGCTGAGGAAAGAACTCTCATGCCAGGTAGCTGACCAGTTTATTCCTAAACTTATGTTCCTAAACAAATGTACTAAAAAATTTTAAAAATGGGGGAAAAATACTCACTCCTGTGAATCTGGGGCTTCTGAAATACAGAATCAGGTGACAGTCAGAAAATTAGAGTAGTATTACTACTCTAGCAATTCCAAGTGTCCCTATGAAACTTCTTAAAAGTTATTTTTATATTGCACCGAGATTCAGAAAAGTTCTATATTAAATATTATTCTTCGTTACTTTAAGCACAAGCACCTCAGAGTCAGAATGCCATGTTTACCCAGATAACACTGGTAATGACTTTTTTTTAGTGTACATGTTTCTGATAAGATAGCTTATCAAATTTGACATTGCAGATGCCTTAGACAACTCTGGCTTGATTTGTATGCTTTAACAGAGACAAATCAATACTTTACCTCCTAAAATTTGAGTTAAATTTTGCAAATATTTACTTAAATGCATTTGCTAATGCTGGTCTCAGAATTATTTTTTTTAAATTAACTTAACAATTTACTTTTTTTTGTGGAATGGGAATAACATTACATTATTGTAGTTACATATTTTTTGGAGAGTAAGTTAAATGGCATGTAGTCTATATATCTCATTAACTCACCATCAGTTGATACATCTACCATTTACAGGGAGTACTTGAATTGAAAAAAAAATTGCATAGCTGGGGATTCATAAATTTCAACATTATTTTGCAACGTATATAATAAGAAGAAACCAGAAAGGCATGATTATATGGCACATACTGTTATTAATATACAGGTCTTACTTACAACTTGTTTTTCCAAATGACTCAGGTGATTTCTACAATGAGGGTCACTAGAGGAATCATAGCCTATTTAAACTAGTACCACAATATTGCCAGTCAAAATATTTAAGCAACATAGCATATTTCATACCAACCCATATTTTCAAAAACATTTAGTCTGATTCTGTCTGAAGCACCTCCTATACACTGTACTGATCACCTTAATTTTTAATTAAGGAAATAAGTATATAAAGGTCACCTATGGAAGACATTCAAAGTATATCACACGAGAAGTGCAATAAGAAATTTTCTTCTTCTCATTTCCTCCGGAGTTTTCATTTGTATCATTAGGATCTTCATTTCTTGAGAAGCAGTGATGGATTCTCTCATGTAGGATTGAATATGGTACAAACCAGTGAGGATTAATCATGGAGATTTTCTGCCTGTAGTGAGTCACGTGTCCTTTAGCATCCTGACTATTGGCAACTGGATTCTGAAGGATTACACAGATGACCTCAAGAAATCTCCAGAAAACAGAGTTCAAAATTGTCATCAAAAGGTTCAAGGTATAATAATTGTACACCCCATTGCAGACATGCTCTCTCAGCACATGGGTTGACATTGGGTTCTGAGTAACCAGAAAGTACAATTCTATAGCAATTCAATAATGATAAGAGCTGAATATAGATAGTCAGCTAGGGGGGAAAGGAGGATGTGTCAGATTAGGTTGAACAAATCTCTACTAATCTTTTTTTTTTAATAATCTCAGAAGGTTTTTTTAAATTTAATTTGAAGTTAGTATGCCCTCCAAATATGTATTGATACAAACACATTTCAAAATTCTTCTGTGCCCAAGGAGTGATGTCTGACATGATTTTAAATGACAGTTTTAACTGTTAAATAACATAGGCTGATAAATAAGTGCATCATCTCATGTAAAACATGTTGCATGATTTCACATTATGTAGAAGTACTATATGCAAAACAGCATAAATTTGTATCTGAAGTTTCACCAGTCTTATTAAGTAGCATGAAATGACCACAATATAAAAGTAATGCAAAGAAAACGAGGTTTCAAATACTAAAAAGAAAATATTTTGATATGGATAGCTTTGTTAGCTGTAGCAACTTCTAGTGAATTGAAAAGTTACCCTAAACTACTAAAATATTTTGAGGGGTTGAAATGAGAACAGAGATTATGGACTTTTCCTAAAGATCCAGCTCTAATTCACACAGAAATTAATTCAGGAAAGCACTATCATCTGCATTATTCAAGTTATCAGTATGAATGCTTATGGTTTTATAGTCTCTGAATCTACAATAAACAAAAAAGACAGTTTAGAATAATTTGCAGTGATGATTGTTATTCTGATATTAACCTTACAGGACCTTAATTATAAAGGAGATCTATGCACACACACACACAAACACAGATATCTATAACCACTGTTGCCTCTCAGCTTGGGTACACAAAATCCAAGTGATTAGGTGATTTTTTATATCAAAAATACCTATTTGCTCTTTTTCTACAGGGATATTAGACAACTGTCACGTTTCACACTCTGACAGATAAAAACCCAAAATACTGACTTTCTCTGTCAATTATTTTTTTCAAGCAAAAAGTAGGCTGAGTGAAAATATGCAAATACCTATCAGCTCAGTGGGGAAGGGGAGGTCACTATCAATCCATTATAGCTTACACTTGTAGAGAAAATATTTACAGGAAGTAATTTTGTCTTTACCAAGAACATTTGTGTAAATCTGTTCTCACCCTTGTATACCTGAAAGCAGTGGGGTGTCTCTTTGCAGATGACTGAACATTAGCAGGAGATTGTCACAAAAGCAAACTTTTACAGCATTGCTTCTTATGGACCACACTTGGGAAATGCCAGGTCAGAGTTCACCTATGCCTTGAAGCTCATGACCAGCTTTACCCTGGGCTGCCCCTCAACCTTGTCCAGGGTCCCAGTCCCTACCTGTGTTGTTTCCAGCCAAGTCACAGCCTTGACATAGAATTTAAGCTGGAAGTCCAAGCTGGAATTCAAGCCATACAGAAGATGAAGAATATACAATTACTGCAGGATCCCATTTAGACAGGTATTTTGGTTTCTGTGTCAAAACAGTCTTCTTTATTTGATTTATAATTATGTGTCTACAGCCCAACTCAATACAATCTTTGAAAAATATGAAAACAAACTTGCCATATCTAACCCATAGGTTTTCAGAGTGAAATAGTTGTTTCCACGTCATTAAGTTCAACATGATTTTTATTTTATTATATTTTTAAATTTAAGACATTTTTCCACCAAGAAAAAGCATTTACTGTAAAAGTGACATTTCAACTGCAAAATACATAGAAAGTTGAAAGACATTTATCAGAGGAAAGACATTATGTCTTGTGTTATTTTCTCCTCAAAAAAAAGTGGTACAGGCAAGGAGAGGAAGAATTGAAAAATGGGCAAGATGTGATCTTAATATCTGTGTTAATTAAAGGCCTTTGGTAGAACATAACATTATGCAGAATTGGGAAGTTTCTTACTGGCCAGAGAATAATAGAGAAAGAGAAAAAGAGAAGTTTGGGGAAAGGTCAGGAAAAAGAGTTGACTCACTTTTCCTGTTATCCTGTACTAAAATAAAGCAATTTAAAAATTGAGATCAGTTGTTATTATCACATACAATACAGTTTACATACACTGAAACCTAACCCATTATTGTACAATACTGAGTAAACTACCTATTGTAGCTATGCTAATACAGGAAGGTCTTTCAAGCTGTTACTGAACCCTTGCTAACCAATAATGATTAACATAAACTAATGTAATGGATATATGGCAAATGGAGAAAAAAGAACTATACCTATAAAATATATCAGTGTTTTGCAGTATTGTTTGCTAGCCATGTCAAGTCAAATTTAATAGATTCTACAGTTGCTGGACAATAATGGTATTTATTGGATACTTTTTAGTAGAAGAGGAAATTGATTTTCCATAAATAAGAAATTACAGTGCACTGCAGGAGCACACATTTGAACTTGATTGAGTCCATGACAAATGCTACTTATTTCTTTTTTCATCATTTTCTGCTATTTATAAATATAGCATACAGCTAATGAAACATATATGGTAACTGTGGGATGTGTTAACCCACAGATGCCAAATCTGCTATATTGGCAGATCACAATATTATTATTTGTATTTCATTGCAATGAAATTGTTCATTCTTTAAAGTTCCTGTGTTTCAAAGAGAGTTGGAGATGTTCAGAACTTCATCTTTTCATGAATGTCTGTAGAATGTAGAGCAAAAATAACAGTGATATTCTGCAGCGTCACTGTCTTCCTCCGTATTTGTATGTTAAATACTGTTACAAGTCTCATTCTTGGCTTTTCACCTTACTTGCTAGTAATAAGAGCTTCCTTAGCAATAAGTGCTAGAAGATAAGACAATAAATATGGAAAAACAAAGGTAATTAATTAATTCTATGACATCTGAAAAAATTAGGCTAAATCCATTGTCCATCAACATACACAAATCAGGATAATATCCAAAGTACACTCTGACAGATGTCATTAAAACAGTATTTCTTAACAAAATCCCACAAATGCAGAAAAGGTAGGCAAATTGCAACCTACACATAATAAATAAATTTTACTTATTTGATTTTAGAGATCTTATGTTAAAAAAATTCTTTAAAGTTATGTGTAAATAATTAAACAAATCCAAGCCTCCTAGTAGTGTTTCTGGGAGAAACAAAACAAACTTTTTTCATGGAATACATTAATATTTTTTAAAGAAAATCTAAAGTTAAATCTTTATAAGTAAGTAGAAACATACGGATAATAAATCATGCATTTTTGTACTTGTATTTCCACTGGCATTGCTGAAAGATAGACAAGAACATGGGGTGCAGCTCAGCAAGCTGCAAGCTTCGAAAAGATTTCATGAAGGTCTATTCAGTAACAGTTTATTCAGTTTATAATAAAATATTCCACCTGAGGGAAAGCAGCGAGAATAGAGAGAATCAACCACATCCATATTATGTAAAGCAGTATAATTGAGGTGTCCTGAAAACCAGCAGCAAAAATCCATCTTTAGCCGAAAAGGTGACTTTTATGATGCTCACACAAACAGAGCTCACAAACACCTAATCCAAATTGAGGCAATGTGTTACCTAGTTTTCAATTATCTTTAGTCTTGTCTATAGCCTTTTTGAATTATGGCATTAGTAACATTATTTTCAAATAATAGTTAAAAACGCAGGACAAACAGGTTTGTACTGCTCAAATAAAGTAGAAATCAGTGGGCATAACAATGGCAGAACCAGGCCTTACATGGCCTTCCAGAAAGATTAACTTTGAAATTACTGATTATTATTATGCATCCTTCCTTCTTTTGTATTCTGAATTGTATCAATAGGGGTAGTGCTAGACATTCATAATAAGACTCTCTTCAAATATTTTATTTTCATTGTAGCTGATTGTGCTTTTTTTTATATTATGCATTTATTTAGATGTTCGTTTGACACCTCCATTGCAATGGAAATACACTTAGAGCTGTGCTGAATGTTTTTGCTGTCTTTGCTCTTGATCTTAATGTGACCTTTTTCTTTTTTTTTTTTTAGATTATGTACATATGAGTAAGAAAACTTGAGAAAAGTCTAAGTATGTTCAGAAAGGAGGTGAGGGTTTAACAATTTCATCAAACTATTTTGTGTAGCCAGTTTCACCCTTCTGTCTTCCCAGTCAACCAGCGTCTTAAACACAACAAGATATTTGTACCTGCCAAAGACAGTGCTGCATATAGGTGCAAATTTCTGTCTTGAATTTCTAAAACTGTGATATATTATGAAATAATCTTTTTCAGAAAGAATTGCCATGTGATGATTTGGGAAAAGGGATTGATCTAAATGTAAAGATTCTCCTTAACTTTGTCACCATTATTGAGACAAAATACTCATCACTGCTTTATAAATGTTAGAGGGTTTAATCAAAACCAAAAATCAAGATACTGAAAAAGTACAGCACAAAAAGTTTCAAATACCATCACTTTAGTAGCCCATAGGAACTTAATTGTGTGAATTTTGTCTGTCTGATCACTTGGCATATCCACCTCCGCACTCATTCCTGGAACCTAATCTGTCTTTTTCTGATATTTTTCTTTAGTATAACAGCATAAAACATGGCATGGCATAGCATGGCATGGCATGGCATAACATCATAACATAACATAACATAACATAACATAACATAACATAACATAACATAACATAACATAACATAACATAACATAACATAACCTCTTCTACAACATAACAGTTTTCATTACAGGGCTTTACCAGAAGGTGCTATGCCTTCATCAGAGCAATGACACTTTGATAAAGCACCAGTGCAATACATCATCAAGAAGCTGCATAGGGTGATGTATTGGTGTAATACATCAAAATGCCACTGCTCATGAGAGGTTTGATCCTGCTTCTGTTGAGGTCTGTAGAATATTAGCATTGAGTAAAATGAATAGAAGCATCAGGACCATAATGTGTTTTATACAAAATGGCTTTTATAGCTTTCTTTTTCATATTTTAAAAATCTTTTTAACTTTGCCACATTTAGTATCTTAATTTAGTATTTTAATGAAGGTTTGTGTTATAGGATTTAAGAGAGAAAGACATAGCAGATTATCAAATGTGTATGTATTACACTCCCTCTCCAAAATCACTGGGGATTTATGGGATAATAAAGGGAGAGGATTTTGAGTTTGTATGGCTAGCACTGTGAGATTCAGAGTTTGCTGCAGTGGGAGTAAAACCTTAAGCACTGGCAATGTAAAAAATACTTGTGTTGGAAATGCCATCAGATTCTAAGACTTATAGCAACAGCAATAATGGTCTCGGCCAAGGAACACATATATCAGCAGTATCCTGCCCCTGACGATGCCTAAATGTCACTTGCCTAGACAAGAATAAAAAAACAAGAACAAGCATATTGTTCTACCTAGTGTTTGGCAAATTCAATGTCTTTGCTGTCCTTTTTTTGCCACTTTTGTGCTGTCCCACAGAATGCTTCCTTCTGCCTTTTTACAGCCTCCTAAGACCTATCAAACCACCCTGGGGCAGCTGCTAGCAGCATATGCAGAGCTTTGAGATGAGTTGCAAATCCAAACTGTTGTTGTTGCTTTTATGATAGAACATCACAATCCTCTGCCATTCTTAGGACATCTTTCCAAAGAGCTGTCACTCTAAAAATTAGTTGCCTATCAGGAAATATTTGACTAGTGATTATTTATGTTTTCATTGTGATATTAACTAATATTGAGTTCTGGAACTGCCTCTTCTTCTGTAAAGAAAGACAGAAGGATTATCTTTCTTTTAGCTTAATATATTAGGTGGTGTAATTACACAGTCCTTAGTGTTATAAAAACCCCATATATTCACATATATTTTTTTCCTGATGCAAAAACTAAGTCTGGTTTGTTATGTAATTATTATCACCAGGTTAAATTCACTCCAGTTAGTAGAATTTGAGGGCTGTCTGTCATTTAAGCCCAGCCCAAAACGTTGAGTTAGATTTCTAATATGACTTTTTAAATTACATGTGTGACATTTTAGCACCAGCTTTTTTCTAAGAAATAATGTATACCTTGTTGCAGGATGGATTTCACCATGTTTTCTAGTTTATGTGGAAGTGAAAACCTAAAAAACATACATATTGCAAAAAGTTCTCCTATGGTTTCCTCTGTTAGAATTTTTAAACCTGAAAGATACTATCACATTATGAAAATACTTACAGCTGAATGCATTAAAACCTAAAGTTTGTTATTCAGTTTTTGTATCTGTAGTAGTAAATTTCTTTAAAGGATATAATTGCCACAGACATAAGCCAAAGGAAAAACAAGCATGGAAATAGGAAAGTTATTGAAGTGAAATTCAGAGAATTTTTGAAGATTTTATCGATAATACTTAGCTGCTTTCAAAAAAAAATAAATGGTTTCAACAAATCTTTGAGAATGTAGCCAAATATAAATGGATGGGACATTTATTGAGCATTTTTTGAGAAACCAATGTCTTAATTTTTTGATTTCTTGGCATTTTCCACTCTCACGGTTCAAGTTTCGGTTTTCTATTGACAAAATGTAACAAATATGCTTTAATATGCTTGCTTTTTTTTCTTTTTTTTTTCTGCCAGAGACCAACTAAAGAAAATTAATCTACCTTTATAAACATTAGAGATGTATACTTTTTTTTCTGCTGGGACTCTTTCGATATTGAAACTGTACGATTGAAAAATGTGTTTTTCCTAATATTTTTTTGGATACCACCAGATACCATAAAATAAAAGTTTACTTCATCATTTCAATATTTGAGTCACAACATTCTCTAAATATTGGGAAGAGTAGCCCTGGTTAACAGGAAGATTTGGTACATATGACAGTGTGTTCTTTCTAAAACCAATAGGAAAAATAACAATGACTGTAAAAGGAAATATTTCATTACTACTTACTTTCATGATGACACTAATGAAGGCTACTTAGTGATGTGAAACTACAGTAACAAATAAGACAGAGAAAGTCCACTTACTGTCAACAAGGTTTACTAGCAGATTAATTTAATAGGAAATGTGTATGTTTTTAGAGAGGGAAGAGGAATTAGAGGGAAAGATGGGTGACTTACTCTTCTTTCTTCCAGAATTTGCATCCAATAAATTTAGTTGTTAAGAGACTGGAAGAAAAATAGCCTCTTAAATATCAGTTCAAAAGAATACAGTTGTCATATGGCTTACTTCTGGATTTTGAAAGACAGCAATGGAAATTGAATATATAAGTCATAAAGACAGCTCAGAGATGTTGAGGTTGTAAAACCTTCAACGTGTTTAATAAAAAATGAACTTCTAAATAGATGTAGTTAAATCAGAAAACACTTATCTGAAGGTATTCTTAAATCCCTTTGCAGGTATCCTGTCTGAATCAATTGGTGTGGTCATCAAGGACGGGTCACTTGTTATCAGTGTAACTGCATCATTAAAATCAGAATATAGGGTAAAATAACAAGGGGTTTGGCCTTAAACATCAGCTTCACAGCCAAAATTCACAGCCAATAAAAAAAAGTTATAGAAAATACAAGATGCATACAAACGTCTGTACAGAGCTGGAGGGGAACAAAACCTCCTGAAAATTAAAAACAAACTGAGAGTTGCAGAAAAAATAGGCAACATGCAGCAATGACTTTACCTAAGTGAAAGAGGAGCACAAGCTCTTTCCCACAGTGTCCCTTGATAGCATAATGTTAAAAGACCAACCACCATACAGGAAATCTATGAGAAAAAAAAAAAAAATGTTTACGAAGTGGTGTATTTAATCATTGTGGAGAACAGCAGATGGTCTAGAGAAGTTTCACAATTTTTAAAAACCTAGAGAAAAGGGCTTCTCAAAAACTTTGAATCCATGCTCATAGTTTAATGTATGATTTGTAGCAATTGGCCGAGATTCATACTTTAGTGAAATAAGATTTTTGTTAATTAGATGTTAATATCAAGAGGGGGATCCGTAGAAGGGCAATGACAATTCATCTAGCAATGAAGTCAGTGGGAGTTTTACCATTGTTATCAGTGAAAACAGAATAAGGCCATACTAAACACCCTTGAGTGCCATAACCTAAAGTCTTATAACTGTCTTATTCTGAGTTTTAAAACTATTAAATAGAACTTTGATGTGAATAGTTAAAGAAAAGTTTACACTAGTCTATCATACTGCTTGTTTGCATTGAGTTTTCAGTAACTGCACAGGTATCTAAGCGTGTGTATATATATATGTATATATATAAAATTAAACATGTATAATACATATATTTTATATGCAAGTATACTTCACTTAAGGAATGAAGTCATGAATCAGTGGTGGGTGTATTAGAATTAATATTAAAGAAACTTTCTATTGTTCTAAATTGGGAAATTTTTAAAAGTTAAGTGAGCGCAGAAAGCAACAGGAGAAATAAATTCCTCATGTAAAGGCTCCAAAACAATAGTCCACGAATCCAGCTGTACTGCATGCTTGGGAGAGTGTACCCTATACCAAGAAGATGGAAAGCAATTCTTCCAGCACAAGGAGTATATAAAATAGTGCTTTAAAGAAAATGGTACTTTTATTTTTGATCCATAGTTTATATTAGATCAATGGAGTAAGTAGAAAAGTGTGAGGGTCAAAGTTATAAATATCATATTGTTAAGCTGCCATTCCATCTGAACTAGAGAAGAGAAACAAAAACTAAACAATCAAACAAGTCTTTCAGGTAGTGGGGGGAAAATGAAAAAAAAAAAAAGTCCATATAAAAGTACTACAGTCAATTCCTAATCAAGTAAGAAATTATTGATTTCAGTGTGTATCATCCCATATTTCATGGCACAAAAAAAAAAAAAAAAAGTTTTGTTGGCACCTTTCTAGTATTACTTCCTCATTCTGGACCTGATAAGTGTACCAAGTGGATGAGAAGCTCAATGTGAGCTAGCAATGTGTGCCTGCAGCCCAGAAAGCCTAGCACATCCTGGGCTACAACAAAAGCAGCATGGCCAGCAGGTCAAGGGAGGTGATTCCTCCCCTCCACTCCATTCTCATGAGACCCAACCTGGAGTACTGTGTCCAGATCTGAGCCACCCAACATAAGAAGGACATGGACCTCTTGGAGCAAGTCCAGAGGAGAGTCACAAAAGATGATTAGGGGGCTGGAGCATCTCTACTGTGAGGACAGGCTGAGAGAGTTGGGGTTGTTCAGCCTGAAGAAAAGGATCCAGGGAGACCTTATCACGGCCTTCCAGTAACTAAAGGGGGCCTACAGGAAAGTGGGGGAGGGACTCTTTACCAGGGAGTGTAGTGATAGGATGAGGGGTAATGTTTTTAAACTGAAAGAGGGTAGATTTAGAATAGATATTAAGAAGAAATTCTGTACTCTGAGGGTGGTGAGACACCGAACCACGTTGTCCAGGGAAGCTGTGGATGCCCCATACCTGGAAGTGTTCGAGGCTAGGTTGAATGGGTCTTTGAGCAACTTGGTCTAGTGGGAGGTGTACCTGGCCATGGCAGGGGGGTTGGAACTAGATGATCTTTAAGGTCCCTTCCAACTCTAACCATTTGATGATTCTATGAACAATGTAAAAGTATGTTACCAAATTTCCTGAAAGCTTGATTCACTTTACAGAATGGCCACAAAATGCCTTGATTGACATTGTTAGTCTCTTCATTCTTGAATATATTGAATTGAAATTACTGAAAGTAACTGTTCCTGTCAATCAAAGCAGTAGGTGTTGCCTCCTTGAGGCCAGTTCAGCAGAGGTGAAGCTAAAAGCCTCAGAAACAGTGGTGGCAGGAAGAATTTTAAACTATAACACAATTTAAGTTGAAGAAAGGTGAGTGATTTGGGGAAGAAATTGAGACAAAGAAACAATGAATAGAGTAATGAACAGAAAGAACAAGAAGCACTAGTACAAAAGACCAGTATTATTTTAGCAATGTCTGTCTGAAAGATTGGGCAGGAGCTCTAAAACTTCAGGTTTTCAGAAGCAGTATTACTATCTTTTAACACTATCCATGTATAACCAATGGACAATTTTTTTTTTCCAAAAACTTTACGTTACTTTAATAGTAAAGTATGTAGCATAGGGCTGAATCTTTGTGTCTCATTAAATAAATAACATCACATTTCATTATCAGAACTTAATAGTTACATAATAGAGTAGACCCTGATCTGTAGTCTGGGCTGGAAAAAGCATAATATAGTACTTGTTTATGATTTTGCATTTTGGCCCAATGAACTTCCTGTTTGATGTCAACATCTATTCCTCACCTTCATTGAAATATAGCAATATAGAACAACATAGCATATTTCTTTACTCAGAGAGGTATCCTCAGTCATCAGATTGCATCGGTGATAAGGTCTTTCAGAAATGGTGAATTAATTTACTGTTTCAGTGCAATGGTACTACACTGAGACCCATGCAGAAGACATTGTGTTTAAGGAGACAGTGATCTTTATCAGGCTATGTATGCTTTTTTAAGGCTGTACTTAAGGCATGAAAAGCCTGTATGTTACTAATGTAACTGATAACTTATAATATCTTTAGGAAAGGTAAACCGCATGTGGATCAATGGCTGTAATGTATTGGTCCTGACTGGGAAACCATTGTACAACAAAGAGTTTTTGATCCATATAACATTTAACCTGAGTGATTAGTTCCAAGCCTGTGCTGTGCTGCACTATGTTGCACATTCAGCACTGTCTTTCACTGCACAAAGGCCTTGGCCACAGGATAACCTCAGCCAGCTCATTGGAAGAGAGGAGCCTGTCAGCATCTCCCACTTGGTACCTGTGATTACCTCACCTGCATGGCCTTGCATTTATCTAAAAGTGTGGCAGGAAGTTCTCATGAGACCATACTTTAGGAACAGAGTTGTTTCCTTGTCTGAAAATTATATAATAGATGGAATGATCAAAAAGAAATAACTTCTGTCTGTGGACTGGATCTGCACAGCATGCCAGTGGAAAATCTCTCTGGGGAGCATCCAACGACACACCAAAACAGGGTTCCCACCATCTGAAGCAGCATAACATTTACTTGCTATCTATATCCCTCTTTTTATTCTATCCTATTAAAACAGTTGTTTTATAAAACTATAGGATGTTGGACTTTTCTTATTGGGATCAAGGAAGAACCCTGCACCATCTGGCTCTTCCTTGCTCTCCAATCCCACTGCAGAACTGGTACTTCTCTTCCAAGAAAAGCAAAAATAAAATCATAAATCTCTTTCAAGATTCCTTTTAACAATAAGACACATACTACATAAGGATAATACAGTTTATAAACATATTGAGACTCAGAGTATTTTTTCTGCACTTTCACATTTAATGATCTTTAGCCACAGAAATTTTAAGATAAAGTTTATAACTATTAATTTTACATATTTCTTTAAGTTCTGAGGAAGTTAAATGATTAACCAAAACCATAGACAGCTGATATTTTTTAAGATACATGTTCTTCCAACAATTGGTTCTCCTTGATGGCATTCTCTATTGCAAAGTTGGTGGTATCTTCTGTCATGGTTCCAGCTGGGATGGGATTCATTTTCTTGCTAGCAGCTGGTATAGTGTTGTGTTTTGGATTTGGGATGAGACTAGTGTTGGTAGCACACTAATGTTTTTGGTTGTTGCTAAGCAGTCAAGGCCTTTCCTGCTCCTCACACTACCCCACCAGCAACCAGGCTGGGAGTGCACAAAAATTTGGAAAGTGACACAGTCAGGAGAGCTGACCCCAACTGACTAAAGGAATATTCCATACCATATGATGTCATGCTCAGTGTGCAAAGCTGGGGAAAGAAGAAGCAGGGGGAGATGTTTGGAGTTATGGTGCTTTTCCTTCCCAAGTAACCATTACAACTGATGGAGCCCTGCTTTCCTGGAGATGGCTGATGACTGGATGGGAAGTAGTAAATGAATTCCTTGTTTTGTTTTGCTTCTGTGCATGGCTTTTGCTAAACTCTATTAAATTGTCTTTATCTCAACCTACAAGTTCGCTCACTTTTCTGATTCTCTCCATCCCAGCCGGGGGGAGAAGTGAGCGAGAAACTGCATGGTTCTAGTTGCTGGCTGGGGTTAAACCATTACACCTTCCCAGTTCAACAGAACATATACCTGATTTTTAGTTTCTGTCTCATAGATAATCACCAGCCCCCAAATCTATCGTGATCACAACCAACAAGTTATAATATCAATAGATATCAATAAATTCACACACACAAACACAAAAATTGTTTGTCCTTCAAGTTAGGTAGAATTATTTCTTGCAAAGGTGAAATCTTGGCTATATTTAGATTTCAAAGACCAATATTTTATCACACCAGTCATAATGATGATGATACTGCATGAAAGTGTTCTGCAAGACATGTATCTCTTTCTAGTCATAGCAGCTACAGATTAGTAACCATTTCTTCTGTCCTAAAAAAGTCTTTTCATGTACCTATCTTGTTAGCCTCCAGCCACATAAAATAAATTCTGTCACTTTGAACACCTGGCCTTTACAAATAAAAATTCTTCAGATGATGCCACATTTAACTGTCTTTTATGTGAAATTCATCCATACACCTTTCAACAGCACAGAATCACAGAATCACAGAATAGTCAGGGTTGGAAGTGACCTCTGGAGATCATCTAGTCCAACCCCCCCGCCAGAGCAGGGTCACCTACAACAGGTTGCACAGGACAGCGTCCAGGCGGGTTTTGAATGTCTCCAGAGTGGGAGACTCCACCACCTCTCTGGGCAGCCTGTTCCAGTGCTCCACCACCCTCAAAGTAAAGAAGTTCCTCCTCATGTTAAGATGGAACTTCCTATGTTCAAGCTTGTGCCCATTACCCCTCGTCCTATCAATGGGCACCACTGAAAAAAGACTGCTCCCATCCCCCTGGCATCCTCCCTTCAAGTATTTGAAAGCATTAACAAGAAGCATACATTGACTATATATATGCTTAGCTTCTGTTAGCAGACATGCACTACAGAAAAATCTATGAGAATTTTACATTACTGGTAGCCTTATGAGGTTAATTTGAGATCTACATAATCTCAAGAGTGCATATCTCTTGCACTATAAAATGTTCCACACAGCGGTTACAGAAAGGCTGCATCCTGCCTGAAGTGCTGTTCTACAAGGAAAGTATCGGATGTTCAAACACTTCCTCAGTGTATCCTGTTGAAACTGCTGGTCTCAGCTTTTTCTCTGAACAGAATTTAACAAACAACACTGTTTCCAAAGCCATGACGGAGAATTTTTTTTTTTTCACAAATCATTCACTATTGGAAAAGGGTTTTATGTAGCAGAGAAAACAGCATATTTAAATACATTGACAAATTGTGAACAGTGTGAACGCTTCCATTTATGTATGTTCTCATGGCCATCATGCATTGATTAAATTGTGTACCTCAAAGAATAAAGTCAAATAACATATGCTTGGAATTTAAAGCAGGAAATTCTGAACATTACAGAACAGTAATGACTACTGTTGATTATTTCTTCTAGAATCTGTTTTCACACTTGCCACATAAAAACCATAAGACTTCTGGGCTTCTTTATTGGCACTTCAGTGTCACCTGCTTAACGCTCTAGTCAGTCCCTCCTCAACAGTTGTCCAGGGATCCAGGTTCAGTCTCAACATGAATAACTGTGGGATTTGTTCGTTATGTTCAATGCAATTATATGCTATTCAGAAAAGTTAATACAATGTATTAGAGGCCAAATAGTATACAGTGGGGTTCCAGATGTTCGGTGAATCAGCCCAAAATCATGGATACTTTTGCATGATTTTTAGGCTATCTTTTACTTTATGAAACCCCACTATTATTTTCTCTTGTGTCTCTAACTTTGATTTTAATTCAACAATTAGCATCTTCATATGTTTAACAAGTTCCCAAGGTCCTGTTACTATCAGTGATTTGTGTTCAACTCAATACTTGGTCATTTCCTATTTATACGATCATGTTATGCAATATTACAGCTGCTTTGTGTAAGCCTTTGCTAACCTTGGATTATTCTATTTGTTAATTCATTACCTAGCTACTTGAAGGGTGCACTTATTTAAGGAATGTGAGTGTAAACAGACACTTCTTTTCTTTTTCAGGGTCTCAAGTAGTATTATGGCCTACACCATGAAGAGACAGCACCATGGTAAAAAGAGATTCTAGACTACAGCTGTACTATTGTCTTTTACAGCAAACAAAAGGAATATGACAAGTAATAAAAAGTAATGAAAGGTTATGAGATACTGACCCAAAGACAAGCTCCTTTTTCACATAGGTAAACTAAGTCTTTTAAAACTAACTGGATAAACAAAGTAATCAGCCATAATTTTTTTTGCATTAAACTTGTTCAGTATGAATTTTTAAGTGACCAAACAATAAGGTTGAAATCAACAAATGTCTCATGATCTGCAAGTATTTTTACGAGTAATTGGAAATTTTATAGTAACACATAAATCGTAAAAACCTAACAGTGTGGTAAAGTGTTATATTTTATGCAGACATGTCACTTAAGTTTATATATTTATTTATTTTCTGCTTGTTCTTTCTCCAATAATGTCTTGGAACAGAGTAATTTTCTCCACCTTTACAATCAACTCACTTGTTTTAAAAAAATGGATCAGTAAAAAATTTTATGCTGTCTTTTAAGCAAGTAAACACATTGTTCTATTTGCAACTATTTGCATATATGTATTTTTGGTGCTGTTAAAATGAAAATAATAATGTCACACTTACAAGACACGCTCAGTTTTTATTACCTGAGTCTGAAGGATAGAACATCAGCCTTTTTTCCCATCTATAATACAGTCTGAAATTATTTCCATTATAAAGAAGAAAAAAAAACAGCTGCAGGAAGTCCCAAATATTATGATTTCTACATGTAGAAATAATTCATGCTTCCAATGAACTTAGCTCTACCTCAGCCGATCCAATAAACATATCATGATTGCAATCCAAGATGTCAGTACAATTCTATTGACTTAGGTTACCTGCAGGTTATAAAACATCTCAAAAACAATTTTAAAAACTGTGATTCATAGAGCTTCCCAAAATATCACAGTCAGAACTGTGTACATTTAAACAATCTGTCTGACATCGTGAATATATTTGAATAATTCAATAAACATTAAATCTAAAAATTATGCATGTAATCTCATCAGAAGTCTGTATAGGAAAAACATTGCTCTAATAAGTACTGCAGCTAGTCAGAATTGTTTCCCGACTTTCTAGATTTTTTTTGTTTTGACATAAATAATCAGCCTTTTACATATAATAACTTCAATGTTTTTGGTTTACAAGAGTAATAAGAATCAAAAAGCAATATAAATATAGTTTACACAAGAACACAAAGCACACGTTACTAACCCAACATACTCAGCAGCAACAAAAAAATCAATGAAAATTTACTTTACATTTGTAGTTGATTGGTAATGAATAATTTAGCTTAATAACTATAATTTACAAAGAATCTATTTGATTTACTATTCAATTTAAATGGTGCAGCTGAGCATAAAATCTTGTTCAGAATTTTGATGTTAGAATGAATTTAGTGTAAGGTGAGGTAAAAAGACTGGCAAACTTTCTTCCTGTTTTTGAAAATATTGCTAGTCTTTGATACCACTTTTGGATTTGCAAATCCAATTCAACCATATGCATACACATTATTTCTGGGTGTACGCACAATATAATAAATTGCTATGGTATGCTATTGGAGACAAAAGAAAGAAGATTGCAAACTGACAAAACAGAGAATACAAGATTAACACTCTACATAAAAATTCCTTTTCTAGAAAGCTATAAAAAAACAAGTATCTCTTTTACCCAGTTATACTTTTTCAGTAGTTTCCACCATTAAAAACTACTACACAATGAATTAACAACACGGATGGAGAAATAATAATAATAAAAAAATAATAATTCAACTAATGCTACTTCATTCTCTTTTCAAGTGTTTACTTGATAAGCATAATGCTGAGAAATGGAGATCCTCTGAGAGACAAAAACATCAAAAACATTAATTTTCAGGTAAGTGAGGTGTTGGTATTTAAGCATACTAGCTTTTTAAAACCAGCTAACATATGTTTATATGTAAGTGATGTTGCAGCTGAAATCATGAGATCGCTTTTGGAACAGCTCCCTGAATTACAAAACCTGATGATTCTAAAAGCAGAATAAGCTAATAAACTAGTCTGTTAGATTCTGTAATAACCCTGTACTTGGTATTACTCATCCTTTGGGAAGTATTGTTTCCACTGCAGAAGTGAGTAATAGTATTTAGAATCTTAGAATCATCTAGGTTGGAAGGGACCTTTAAGATCACCAAGTCCAAACACCAACTTAACACTGCCAAAACCACCACTAAACCATGTCCCTAAACACTACATCTACACATTTTTTAAATACCTCCAGGGATGGCGACTCAACCAGTTCCCTGGGCAGCCTGTTCTAATGCCTGACAACAATTTTGGTGAAGAATTTTAATATCCATCCTAAACCTCCTCTGGTGCAACTTGAGGCCATATCCTCTTGTCCAATCGCTTGTTACTTGGGAGAAAAGACAGACCCCCACCTCTCTACAACCTCCTTTCAGGTAGTTGTAGAGTGATAAGGCCTCCCCTCAGCCTCCTTTTCTCCAGGCTAAATAACCCCAGTTCCCTCAGCAAGCCCTTGTAAGACTTGTGCTCCAAACCCCTCACCAGCTTCATTGTCCTCCTCTGAACATGCTCCAGCACCTCAATGTCTTTCATGTAGTGAGGGGCCCAAAACTGAACACAGTACTCCAGGGGGGACCTCACCAGTGCTGAGTACAGCAGGACAATCACTTCCCTAGACCTGCTGGCGACACTATTCCTGATAAAGACCAGGATGCTGTTGGTCTTCTTGGCCACCTGGGCACACTGCTGGCAACCCCCAGGTCCTTTTCTGTCGGGCATCTTTCCAGCCACTCTTCCCCAAGCCTGTAGCATTGCTTGAGGTTGTTGTGTACCAAGCGAAGGACCCTGGCACTTGGCCTTGTTGAACCTCATACCATTGGCCTACAAAATGACAGCATTTCTCCCAAAAGCAAACTCAATATAAAATTTCTTAAGCTATTAAGATGTTTTCCATTATGTCTTTATTTTTCATATGTTAATGTGTACATATATACATCTGCACATCCACAGTCCTTTTGATAGGATCATTGTCACCCTGATATGAAAAATTACAGAACTCAGAAAATCTGTAGGTATTTTAAGGTTGCCGCTGGAATGACTGGTTCTGAATAAGATATCAAATGCTGTGGTTCTGAAATGCAGCCCTGACAATTTTTCAGGGTAACAAAGTGAACAATATACTCTGCGCAATTATTGCAGGTACTTTTCTTCCTTGTTGTACATGATGAGAAACCAAATATCCAGACAAAATCAGGAGACATTCATTGACCTGCAAAATAAGTTTAATGCATCAGCTAAAAAGACTGCTTACAGCTTTCCACCTACACTGTGTTTTAAAAAGGTATCAAAATAAATTTAATTCTTAGAGGAAATATGCGTATGATGAAAAATTCCCTTCTGTAAGAAGTGATCATTTGTAATCATGTGGGGACCTTGGTCTCATTTAACATTCTCTTATTCATAATTATGCTTGTGTACATTTTTTGAGCTATGCAACAATTAGTTTCCATTGTGTTAGCTGTAATGATTCAAAACTGTTATGTTCTTGACTCAGTCAGTGATATAACATTACACATTCAAAGTTTTGCAAATGCTTAATGCATCGTATAATCCAAGCTCATGATACCTGTATCACAATGCCCAGAATTCTAAAACTATAGCTATGTTTTTTTTTTTTTAAATAACAAAAATATACTTCTTCTAGTGAAGAAAGTTAACATGTTTTTATCAGTGGAGTAACTGATAGAGGAATGATTACTATACAAGCGTGATCTCAGGACTATTTCTCCTATATATGCAGTATTACCCCAAATCATCTTTCCTGCTTGAGACGGTGACATTCAGTAGTCTGAATAACATTCTAAGGCTTTTAAACTGAGGAAGATAAATTTCAGCCCCATTCACAGTTATTGTTAAAATATTTGCATAAAAAATAAATAAAACCCAGTATTTCAGTAATTTGTCCAACTTAAGTCAGATAAATGCAATCTCCATTGTGCAGTGACACGTTGCCTCTGAAGAGCCTGTTGACTCTAATTGTTTGAATGACATAATCTAATTGTTGTGATGAGGAAAACAGATGCCTGGAACTGTAATTCAAATTCAAGTGAAAAAGATCCTCTTTGCTAAACTACCAATTTAAATAATAAAAATCATTATTCTAGAGATTTTGAAACTGGTATTGCTCATTAAATGCTAGTTTCATAATTCTGGAAATCATCACAGTCAGTATATTGATTTTGAAAGTTCTGCTTCTCTAACAGTAAAGCAGTTTGATAGTGGAGTGTTAACCTGTACCCCTTTCATGAGGTGCCATGAACCTGAAGTAAGAGTGATCCTAATAAGAAGGGACAAAGGCAGTTTTTAATATAATTGTGGGTTTCAGCACAAAACTTCTAAAAATGTCTTAGTGGAGGAAAACAAGATTTTGTGCATTAGGTGCACATTTCTAGGTGCACGTTAACGCTGTCCATGGACATTGACATGCCTATTATTTTTAGTAGACTGAAATGTATGTATCTATTGCACATATATAGTGAAAAGAAATATAATGAAGACTTTTTCTCCTATTTTAAAGAATAGATTTTGCATGCACAGTGTTGTTATGTTATGTTGTTATGTAATTCTTCAATTTAATAATTTTTAAACGCTATAGCTTTAACATTATGAGTGTAATTGCTGCCAATGTAGAGATCGTTGTAATAAAGATTAGTAAAAGTTTGAAGAGTAGAAGCTTACATGACAAGAAGTATTTTGGAATAGAATATAAATTTTTCCTCAACTGCAATAGCATAAATCCCAGAAGACAGCTGTAAAGATATTTTTAGAATAGGAGGTACAACGTAATTCCTCTTAAAAATGATAGCCTTGTAATACAAGGATCCCAGAAGACAGCGTTCTGTAAGAGTAAAGTACACCAACAGTAAGCAATTTGTGACACAGCTGCTGAAACTTGGAGAACTCTTATTCTCTTTCCTTGTGAAATATCTATTAATAAAAAAAATGTATTAAATACTGTGTATCTGTTGAGCTATGCCAGCAAGGTGATTCCTAAGAGTGATATGATGTGGACTCAAACCACACATCATGAGTCAACTGGCAGAATAACAAGTGGGGGTTTGTGTCATACAGGAACAATCAAGCAGATGTTTATTCTATCACAACTAACTGAGAAATTCCTTGAGCATAAAGACAAGAGAACTACATAATGTTTTTATTGATTTTTAAAAGGCACTTGATAGAGTATGTCAAAAGGATTATTCTGCAACTTGTAGTATTACAGTATCCTACAAAGCTAAGAGCAATTACCCCTAACTCAAACAAGAATATGAAAAGCACAAAGAAAGTTAACGGTTCACTCACTGATTTTTTTCCCCTCAGACATTTCCTTTCACCTCATCTAGTCAACCATATTTTATGAGTCCATCTGAGAAGACAGCTTAAACAGAATTGTCAGGGCTGATCTCTGCTTTCTAGACTGTATTAACCTAATAACGTCAGCTTTTAGAGCCAGCTCATCGAATCCTTGAAGACAGTGTAAGATTTAGATTTCAGATTAGGAAAAGGCAAGAAAATATTGTCTGAACAAAATGTGTAAGCTAGGTAGAGAGAACAGTAAATTTGAAGCAGAAACAGATGAACTGCTTCAAGTAAAAATGACTACAGGTAATAATAGTATAAGAAAACAAGACTCAACTTAATCGACCCAGCAGTAGGGAAAAAATAGGGAGCCTGTAAGATATATCAAACCCACAATCTATAATGCAATAGAGAAAAGTTAAACTTGTCATGCTTTAGACCTATGTATATCAATCTAAGAGAGAAGGCATTTTAAAAGACTAAAAATTAGATACAGAGTGCATGTTTTGGGACATTGAACCCTGTAGGGCCTAAAAAGGCAATGTGCCTGAACCTAGCAGGGTGATTCAAACTCCCTTCTTCCTACATTTAATAGAGACTTGGAAGACAAAAAAAAAATTTCCTGGGAGAAGGCACGATAGGGGCTTAAGGTCCTTATTTTGCAAAAGGACTATCTACCAGGAGAGAAAGTGCCCCACATTTTACTATTTTAGACAGTATTTCTTCTGCATTTATACAGTCAGTGGGATATTTTGGACATTGAGAGATCTTCTGCCTAAGAGAATCCAGATCTACTATCTCCTTGGAAAATATTTGAATTATTCAGATTACGGATTGAGCAAGATGTACATCATCCTCATTCCTATTGAAATCTGTGTCTACATCACTGTAGTTTTAGCAAGAATAATGGGACCTGAAGGAAAGCAAGTAAAAGGGAACTTAAATCTGTACACTGATGGTTTGTCTCATTGTGTCCTTACCTACAGACTTTGAAATTTATTTTATATTACAGGATTATTGAATATAAAACCAGAAACATACAACCACAGAACTAATTTGTGGACACAGTCCTCTGTGCAGATCTGGGACCTCTAAAACTGGTCTATGGTGCCAGGAGAATCCAGACCAAGGAGCAATATATTCATTCTCTCAGTTCTTTGTCTTCGGGAAATCAGTGTGAATCAGTCTTGCTGAGAAACATGAAGATTTTTTTTCTATTGTATACATGCTGCTTGGACTACCACTGCATGTATAATTTCCCTAGGAGTGTGTAGCTGGGACTGTAGATACAGGCTGTGAATGATGCTGTGATACACCCTTTTAGTTCCTCTTGTGTCCACCAGCCCCACCCACCACTGTTCATGACCCCTCTCCAGGCTCAAACAGTGGAATTCATGCTTAATTAAGTACAGGTTCACTAAATCAGAGTCAGAGAGAATGGGAAATGTTATTATTTTGTAATTTTAACAGACACTTGGCTAAAGAAAGACAGTTAATTGTGACAAACACATAAGCTAAATGCAAAAGAAATGGTGCAGCAAAGTCAGGTAAATCCAATACTGTTATATTACACTGTTATAGTATAGTATAGCATAGTATAGTATACTATTATATAGTATACTACTATATTATATTATA
>VZSZ01009839.1:0-59387 GCA_013398815.1 Ibidorhyncha struthersii | reverse complement strand
TATGAAAAAAGGACAGGGTATAGATTAAAGATGTAGATCCTAAATGAAACTTAAGCAGAATGCTAATGGAAAGAAAAGAGAGCATAAACTGAAAGTGAATGTATTTAAGACATAATTGGGAAAATTTCCTAGGTACCACACCACTAAAATTTTGAAATAATCTTTAGAGGTTACTAACCTCTGAAGGCATGTCTAGAAATATTACTGGTTTTCAGGAAGAAGCTAGAAAGTTTTAAAAAAGGGATCATGTGGTAGCAGTTCACAGAAGTAGTAAATGGGCCTTTGTTACCCTTTTTCCTAATTCTGTGTCCCTAAGGTGAGAAACCATCGTTAGAGAAACCATCTGATTTTTATAACCAGAAATATTTCATTACATGCGGAGGCAGCACTACTATGAATATTTAGACATTTCTATGATATTGTATATTGCTTATATTTTATATAGCATACATATTATATCATCAAGCAATATTTTCTAATAGGAAATTGTCTGAACCAGGACTCAGAATATCTTAGTTGCATTCTTGACTTGTAAAATTTTACTGCAACTTTATACTCTGCAAAGTGAATGCAATGATTGCTCCAATGACATTTTCCATTTGAAATTAGAAAGATATTATTAGTGTTATTTTTGCATTTACTTAATTTATTTTGCTTTTGAAGGACATGTATAGCAAGACAATATACAGTAATTGCACAACAGACACGAAGAGAACAGGAGATACAGTAAGTTTCCATTAAACTGATTCGTCCTGAGAAATTCTAAGGAATGAAATGTATGGCTGTGTGATTAACTGTACATTAAAAAAAGTTATAACAATACAAGTTATGGTTCTACAGTTACTGGCAAGCTGAATTCTTTCTTAACGATGAAAAGGAAGGGATATTGAGATCATGCGAGCCAATGTCTTGCATTTATTGTATACATATTTCTTTGTTTATATCAAATGCACATCATTTTAAAATATATGAACGGATCTAGAAATCATAGAGTATGAAAATCAAATTTAACAAAGTATCTTTTCAGTTCCTTTTTACTACTTTAAAGCTGCCTGTATAAAATCTGTATAAAACCAGCTATGAATATTGCTGTTTTCTTTGCTGTTTCTTATAAACTACTCCATTTACCTGTAATTAAACAAAAAAAAAATAAGGAAAATTGAAACATTAAAAGTTTCCACAATAGAAATTGGTATGATGGTGATTATATTCAAATTAAGCTCCTACCCCCATAAATGCCTTGAATGATGATAAAGCACCAAAAAAAAAGCAATAGACTGGTCACTAGGTAATTATTTTTGCCACTGGGCAAAAGGGAAAAAACACACACACAAACACCACCAAGAAAGAACATTTTTAGTGTAAATAGTCTCATAGGGAAGTCGTGCATCAAAGGGAATCAATGTGAAAAAATTTCATGCACTATGAAGGTGCTTCATCCTGTTCTTAGGCAAGAAATAAACCTGTTCTTGAGATAACTGACCCAATACCACAACCCCCAGAGAAAGCAACTGGTCATACACATATCTGGCTAGAAAGACAAAGAAAGAAAGTATGACTTTTCTGAATATCCCAATTGGAATGCTAGTCTATTAGTTTTTGTCTTTTTCCAGGAAAGTGGTTCCTTCCCATCACTACTGAGAAGTGAACAGTGTAACTAAACTGATGGGGTAGAAAATAACTGAACATCAAATACAATAGATAGCATGGGCAGTACTTTATGATTCTTTTGAGAACAGGAGGCCACAAAAACTGTACAACTGATGGAAGGAAAAGTTTATGTTCAGATCCATGTTAAGAAACACTGTAAACAGAAACTACAGTGTATGTAATAAGAAATTGAAAGGATAAAAGTGAGAGAATCATTGGTAACTGTAAAACCTTTTAACAGAGAGCACAGTATGTGACAGGATTAAATATAATTTCCTCAAAATTAACAAAAGTGTTTCTTTCCCTGCTGTTTTGGGTGCAAGCGGAGCAACCTGGACAATTTTTAACATTCTGGGTAAGCAAACTCTAAAGAAGAAGAAGATTATAAAATGGATCGTAATAATAACATCAAGCAAGTGCAAGAGAAAGCAGCTTGTTATTTAAAACTTGTAAAAAACGACATAATTGGTGCTGTTGCAATATAATGGAGTCTGTGTGTTCAAAAAATTTTGCTTCATAACAATAATAATTTTGAAGTGCTTGGTAGTAAAAATGGCTTAAAATGCATTTAATGAACCAAGAAGTTTATTACTGAAAAGGACAAGGGTTTGTTGAAGGCTTTGTATAATTATTAGGACAATGCTTCTGAGTATTGAAAGAATGTAAGCTCTCTAGCAAGAATCTGTTTTCTGCACTGTAGTTTCAAAACACAAAAACCTTATCTTCAGATGTTAGATAAATTTCCCAAACTTCTATGGAAAATTAGAGGGCTTGCCAACAAGGACAGATGACAAAAGACATAAAACATCTTATACGGGTAAGGAAAGAATCAGAGAAATGATGCCAAAATAAAAAAAAAGACAGTATCAGGAAGTATGAAAACAAGACACATTTAGCAATATGATAAGAAATCTGAATGATATCACTGTTTTAACACTATTGCAGAGGATAGGGAATACAGAAAAAAATGTAGACAAAGCAAAGAAGCAATAAGATGAAACGAAATAACAGATCTCTATCATTTTAAAAAGATTGTACTATAAGTTTCAAAATTTCAATGTCCCTTTCAGAAGAAGAAAATACTCTGATACATACCAAAATTTATTTTTGCTTAATTTACGTTAGTTTAAAGCTTTTGTAAGACAATTAGCAATATATCTCAAATTTCTTACAGAGGATTTATCAAAACTTTCCTTCTTACTATAATTATTATAGATTCTGCCTAAAAGAAACAATATTGGTCAGCAGCAAACTTCTATTTTCAGTATTTTGATTACAGCAGTATTCTTAAATTTTATTTGGATGGACATATGTAAGTGAGGGCAAAAAAAGAAAGAGTGTAGGATATGATACCACAGCTCTTATTATCTCATAGTAAGCAAGTGCCCCATTTGCACTGTCTTCTATTATCAAAATAATAAAACAGTAGAAATAACTCTCTGGCTTCTGCAAAGTAGGTGTCAAGGTAAATGACAGCAATTGGTTCCCACAGGTGGATGAATTACAAAAGAATTCAAAATGAAAACCTAACAGCACAACAAACCATCAACTCCAAAGCAAAATGCCAAAATTTTAGCCAAAATATCAGAATATTTAATTTTTAACAAAAATATATTCAAGTAGTTTGTGGGAAAATTTTANTCAAAGTGGTGGAAGGGAGAAAGGTTCTAGCTATGGGACTTATGCTCTGTTAAACCAGATGTCCCTGGCCACCCTGCTCCCTGGCTGCTGTGGTGGGACAGACCCTGGCTGTCGGGCCCTGCCTTGCATCCCCTGGGGACTCCTGGCCTCTCAGCCTCCCAGACAGCTGCTGCGCCATGATTCTCCTTGGCAAATTGTTTTTAATTTAAGAAGGAAAAAAACCCCAAACAACCAAAATATCACTTTGCTCTCCCAACCAATCAGAACATAACCACACTAATCTAACTGAGTAAAACCTATAAAATATGGCAAGGACCTACTGTGTTAGTGCTTGGTAATGGAACTACCACAATGAGCACTCCATCTTTAACATAATTCTAGAGAAACACTGCAGTAATAGCTTGATAAACAGCAAAAGAAATAAGGACACTTTTAAACTAAAAAACCCAATAATTTCCCTCACATGGCTCAGATGATATTAAACACTTTGGGTTCTTCTTTTCAAAAGCACCATATAGATTTATATTCATTCTACTCAAGATGCAAGCTTAGCATACCAAAGTCTCAAATTTATTCAAAACACATTTACTCCCCGCCCCCTACCCCAAATGCTTGCAATAGGAAGCATACAGCAAAGACATGAGTGGTAGTCTTTGCACTCTCTATCTGCTTCAGTGTCTGGTTTAGAATGAAAAAAGCAGTTTGCATTACTTCCCATATAATACTAAGTCTCTGTAGGGTTGTTAGGATGCTGTCTCACACTGTCTGGGTAAAGCACTTCATTGATATTAGAAGTGATTGCAGTCCACATTTTAATATGTTTGTATGTGAGTTTGTGACTCATTACCTGCAATCCTGAAGTGTCTTAGTTTTAAGTATAAAGATAACATGAAAATATGCACATTATGTTGGTAAGCACCATTAAATAGAACCCAACTATTCTTTTTTTCTTTCCTTTTACCCCAGGAAGCTGAATGTTTTATGGACTGACAAGCAGCGCTGCTGAAGAATGGTAACAGATGCCATGACAGTGGAATGTTACACCAGCAGTCAAACCCATCAATAGCAAAAACACTGTCTTCACAGAAAGCCGTTTGTCTATTTTAAACCTTCTAATAAATTTATGCCATTAGTAGAAAGATATGATTTTAATGCAAACATACATAAAAATATTTAAATAAAAATGCAAAGAAAGGATAATAAAGCTGCAATCAATTCTTGGTTATTTCTGTACAAAGATTTTTTTTTCTTTTTTTGATGTAACATTTCCCTAGAGACGAAAGATGTTTATTCATTCTCTTCATTTGAATATAAGTCCAAATATTTTAACATTCTCATTGATAATGTCTTATTATCAGAGGAACTGTGCTTATATGAGCTCAGCAGCTTTTTTTTTTTTTAAATTGTGAAAGTTCTAATGAGAACAGAAGTTACGGTTACTGCAATCTAAAACTACAAAATCCAGTAAAATAATGCAGCATAAGACATGTAAATAGAGAATGATATGGGTTGTCTAAGAAAATAAAACTTGATTCAATATTGCCTTTAGGCAAATATATCCCAGGAGGCAAAGAGTGAATAGGAATGATTTTGGTACATAAGGACTTTATCAATGTTGCAAATAGCAGCTTTTAATCAATTTGAAAAGTTGCAGAGGTCTTCAAATAGTATAAAAGAGCTTCTGAATATGACAAATGATTTGTCATTGCAACTATTGCTGTTGCATGCATTTGTAGAACAAATCTCTTTGGTGATAATTTCTAAACTTGGTAAGGTGATGCAATATATTGTTAGCACATATGAGTTTAATTTTTGATGCAGTGTTTAATGCAGCATTTGTACAGTATAGTAAGATAAAATAATAATTGAACTTTAACTACAATTTTAAGAAATATCTTTTAATTGAAACACTGGAATATGGCTAATATTTTCTCTGAAGAAATTATACAGAAGAACTGTTGAAAACATATTTAAATTCATTTTCCTTATTACTATTAAAACCATCAGTATTGTAATTATGTTGGATAGCATGAAATCCCAAATACTTCAGTATTTCTACCTGTATTTGTATTATCTTGGGGTTCTGGATTCAAGAAGAGCTTGAAGTTTTAATAAAATGTTTCATCCATACTCCTAAAATGTTTCTAATCAAGACGTGATATTTAAAAATTATTGTGTAAGAAATGCAATGATCAAGAAGTTATATGAGCTTACTATACCCAGTTTTAAATACAGTTATTTGATGTTAGCAACAGTCTTTCTAGTTCTTATCTATGTCTTCAGTTTAAGTGAGGTTTTTTATAAGGTGCGTTCTTCTATATGTGCAGAAGAATTATATTTCATGTTTTAATTATTTGTCAGGCACCTTACTTTCATTCCGATCTATGCATTCCTTTGGTCACTTGGTGCTTAATTCAAAGGTGATATTATTTCAAACATCATAGCCTACCTTGTGTTCAAGGGTTAATATCTATATAAAGATTTCCCTCTGCACAAAATAAGACTTAGGGTCTGTTGCCTTCAGGTGAATCTAGTTCCACCACTAAACTTTTGGATCCTGTAAAATAAACATCATCTAAAAATAATCTTTTCTGCTTCTGATGCAAGAAACTGATGTGTTATGGTCTAGATAAGTGGTCTGTGCAGTGGACAGGATGTGGAAAGATGGGAGACGGTCCAGAGAAGGCCCACCAAGATGATCAAAGGACAGGGAAGCCTGCCATATGAGGAAAGGCTGAGAGAACTGGGTTTGTTCAGCCTGGAGAAAAGGGGAGACCTTATCACCATGTTCCAGTATTTCAAGGGTGGCTACAAAGAAGATGGAGACTCCCTTTTTATAAGGTGTCACATGGAAAAGACAAGGGGTAATGGGCACAAGTTACTCCTGGGGAGATTCTGATTGGACACAAAAGGAAAATTTTCCCTTGTGAGAACAATCAGCCATTGGAATAATCTCCTCAGGGAAGTGGTGGATTCCCCAACATTGGACACTGTTAAGATCCAGCTGGACAGGGTGTTGGGCCATCTTGTCTAGACTGTGCTTTTGCCAAGGAAGGTTGGACTAGATGATCCCTGAGATCCCTTCCAACCTGGTATTCTAGGATCCTATAATTGTGATATTAATTTCTATTTTTAAACAGGCAGACTTTTGAAAGAATACTGTGGCAAATTATTTTCTTAGAAGTCATTCTTAGTTAAATAAAAGTAATAAATAATACCTCTCTTTTTTCCTTTTTTTTTTTCTTTAATTTGGCATAATTTTGCATCTGAGATGCAAAAATATCTGAAATGATTCCAGCAACTGCATTTTTAATGAGTATCATAATATCATGAATGTTTTAAAGTCTCCACAATCTGAAAAAAAAAAAAAAAAGTAAAAAATATACTGCAGACTAGACTTCTGGTAGATATGTTGGGTGAGTGAATCTGGTTACCTGGAAATTGTCATAATCAAGAGGTTAATTAACACACATTAGAATTTCTTAATATAATGCAAGCTTAAAAGAAGGAATAGTAGAGTAGCACTGATAAAGCCTCATGAGCTGAGTTAAGAAATACCTTATATACACTAATGAGTAAAGTTGTGAGTGACCGAGCTTTGGTTGCTTAGAGACTTCTGGTTTCATCTAATTAACAGCACAAGCTAATAAACAAGACGCTTGAGCTCTGAAGGAATGTTTTAAACCAGTACTGGGATAATGTTAAAAAGTCTGACCTCTCTCACTGTAAATAATTTCATATGGGAAACCATTATGCAGTGGTCATTTTATGAATTAGACATAAATTCTGTTATAAAGAAAAAAATATTCAGATTTATCGTAGAGAAGATTTAGAAGAAATGGTATTCCGTCGGTGTTTTAATAGTTTATCCCATTTAACAACTATCTCAGCAGGACCATGCAGTCCTGAATTAAAAGAAATACCAGTGGGAAGGAAGTAAAATTTTAAAAATCTGAAATTAAACTTTCTTTATTCTCTGTCTCTCCAGCTCATATTGATTTCAATGGGATTGAATTTCAGGATGCCTGAAAATTAGGGCATTAGTGTTTAAATATATATTTAGAAGCCTAGTGCTATACTTCCGTTTATAACTTTTTTGACCTGTCTAGTTTAAAAGAACAGGTACTTTAAGAGAGTCATGTCCCTGTGTACAGTCCTGAAGCACAATATGAAACTTTACACCTCTCATCGCTTATCTTAAGGTTTTTTTTAAGGACCTGTTGTAGATAAATACATATGTATGCACAGAATATGAGCATATATATATAAAAATATATATTTATGAAATTAAATGGAAACATAGGGTTATTACCATGTCTTAAACGCTCAATCAAGATCAGAAAGGGAAGTACATGGCTGAAGATAAGTTATGTTCAAATACTGTCATTGGTGGGAAACTCCTAAATTGGGACTACAGACTACCTAATACATGCCTGAAAATGTTTCAGAACAAAACTTCCAAAAGCATTTAAGGGGTATAGTAGCATGACTTTGACCTTCAAAACCCACTAGTGACATATACTTTTAATGACACTTCTCAATCTGTTTTATTTACATACATTCAATAAGGTTATATACAGTCAGTTTATATCAATTTCAGGATCATTAATAAAGTGGTGGAACGCAATAAACCTTTATATTGAAAGAAATATAATTCTTAATCTTACAATAAACCAATTAACAATTATCTTGAGAGCAAGTTAATTTTATGTTATTTCAGTCAAAAACTGAGCTACATATGTAAGGATATATGATGGACCAGAAATTTAAGTTAAGAAGAAATGAAGCAAAGTTAGGGACTGAATGAACTTTAAGGTCAAGAAGACAAGAGCTTGAATTTTTAAATTCTTATTTCAATGACTTACCTGCCTGGAAAATATGTAGAAGGTGAGAACAGTTGGCTTTGTAGTACATTTGCCTGCATTTTAGGCATAGGAAATATCCCAAGGTATGACAATAAAGGGGAAAAGAGTTTGCTACAGAACTTTAAATTTGTGTTTGGCCCTAAACTAAAAATTTGGCTCCTACTAAAAATTTTGTGTAATATTGTACATACTGCAGAAATATATGGCTACCTCAAAATTTTGGAAGATATTCCACTTAAATTTTCTTTACACCAGCTGGTAAGCAAAAAAAAAAAAAAAGGCAGAAATCAGATTTCTAAACCCCTCCTCACAGTTTTTATTTTAAATCAGTGATATCATATCATCTCTTGATTCAGCAGTATGAGACTTTTTAACTTTTGAAGTAGTTGAAAAAAATTGTACTTGTCAGTGTCTCTGGAGGAATATGTCAGCGTCATACAGTTTTTGTAAATTTAGCAGCACAAATGTGACAAGAAAAAAATGGTGCTCTATAATGTCATGAATCTGTAGTGAAAAGCACCGTCATCTGTGCCATACAACATGAAAAATATTTATCTCCTTCTCTATGCACTTTTGCTTTTACAGGCTGTGTATTACATACTCAGAACAAATAATGATGTATATGTGTGCTATATTAATACCTATACCTTTCATTTAATAAGTAACTTATTTACTAAATAATAATTAATAAATACTTGCATGACATAAAATATTGTCTTATTTCATTGTTATTTTTCACCTTCAAGTGAACCAAACCCAAGAGAAACAGTATCAGGAACAGCTGAAGTCCCCCTTTTAAGAGGGGGGAAAATATAAGAATATCAAACATGAAGATGAAACAGAGAAGAAAAGCCCACTTCAGCTCCAGTCACTCTGGTCAAGGAGCTGTCAAACCTGATCACTTTGACCTCCATAATGAACATTATCAAGAACTATAACCATCAATACCAAATGTAGGATAGCCATGATATTATATAGTCACAGCTAATTTAGAAATTAAAAAACATATATTAAATGCTGACAGCTTTGTATTTGTAGTGAGTATAGTGATAGTGATTAATATGTTAAAATTAAACATTATAATGAAGTGTGTTACTGAATGAAATTAGTAAAGTTTTCTTTAAAGCAAGACTGGCCTGTTTTATCAGTCTTCTAAACACTCCCAGCACAGTGATCTCTAAATCCGAGATAGAGATAGAGATAGAGATAGAGATAGAGATAGAGATAACGTACAGATAGACTTAACTGCGCCACATTTACTTGTGTCACACAAGTTGCTGAAACAGACCATTAAAAATTTCATCCATAACCTAAATATTGATTCAAGTCAAAAAGACATTTTCCCCTTAAAAAGATAATATTGTTATATAGTTTTCTGATTAATGTTTAGAAGACTTTTCTGTCAAATATAAATATATATATTAAATTTTAGAACAAAATACAATTTGACAATCTCAAACTTAGTAGACAGCCAGCTTTGCTGCACTATTTAAAAAAAAAAAAAAAGTAATCAGAAGAACATTCCACAGGCCAGTCAAAAACATAAATTCCCCATACACACACACATGCAAGGACAATAATCAGATATAATCTTCACTTCTGTTCTTACAAATAGTAAGCTTTTTCCTCTGAACAACCGTGAAATAAATAGCATAAATTGAAAAGGTAGCAACATTCACTTTCAAGTCTGCAGATGACACCAGATTACACAGAACAGTTGATACTTTCTGTGTCACAGATGCCATCCAGAGGGACCTGGACAGGCTGGAGGAATGAGCTGCCCAGGAACCTCCTGAAATTCAGCAAGAACAAATGCCAAGTCTTGCCCCCAGGAAGAAAGACCCCAAAGAAATGACATAGGCTGGGACCATACTGGCTGGGGAGAAACTCTGCTGAGGAGGACCTGAGGGAGTGCTGGTAGAAAGCCAGCTGGGCGTGAGCCAGCAGTGTGCCCTGGCAGCAAAGGCCAAGAGCAACGAGCTAACTTAACTATCAGGGCCAGGAAGTGCAGAGGAAGGATTATCCCCCTCTCCTCATCAGTATTTAGGCTGTTAGTTTTGGGACCCTCCACAGCAGAAAGATATTGATTAACTGGAGCATGTTCAGCAGGGAGCTACCAAGTCGGTGGGGGGCTGGAGCTTGTTCAACCTGTAGAAGAGATGAATTTGCGGGAACCTAACAGCAGCCCACCTTGCTGAAGAAAAGATGGAGTCATGTCATCACAGTAGTTCATGGCAGGAGGATGAGAGACAGCTACCATAAATTTAACCAAGGTACATCTCATCTGCATATAGGGAAAACATTTTTCCTCATGAAGACAGTCTGGCACTAGAAGAGGTTTCTTCAGAAAGGCTGTGCAGTCTCCATCCTTGGGAGTTTCTGAGACCCAGTTGAAGCAGATCCTGAGCAACCTGGTTTGACGTAGCAGCTGACCTTGCTTTGAGCAGGAGATAGAGTCCTCCTGAGTTCCCTTCTAAACTGAATTATCCTGGAATCCCAGGATAATCCCATTCTGAGAATGACATCAGATAACAACAAAAAGGCTGAAGACTGATTCCATATTTAAAATTAAAAAAAAAAAAAAAATCCAGAGAAACTGAAACCCAAATGACTTATGGGACTTTGATGAAATTTATTCTAATTCCATTCTATTAGAAGTGAGATTAGATCAATGCTAATTACTGTAGGAATAATGAGGCCTCGTATCCCCTTCCTAAAAACTGTCATTATGCATTTATAATAGGAACAGTTTATTTTATTGCATATACAATTCTGTTTAGCAAAAAGATGTAAACAAGTACTCTCTTAATTTTAAGTCCTTTATTTTAGAAACTTCTGGAGTGGCTCTTAGTGACATGACAGCAGCAACCAAAATGTTATGAGCTTTTCAACAATTTTGTTTAAAAGGACATGCTGTGAGATGTTATCTTTTATTTTTCTAGTCTTCTTGTTTTGTATAAGGAGAAGTAAAAGCAAGATATCTTGTTCATTATTTTACAATTTTCCCCATAAAAACTAATTAAAATTCTTCAAATAAACTGCAGTTAGAATACGTGTGTGCAAATATATATTTATAGAGAATGTGTGTGAATATACATATATAAATGCATACTTATTTCACCCAAAAAGCACAGAAATCAGGAGATAAGACTGGTTTTCTTAATATTTTGCATGGTCCTGTGTGTCTCAGAAGCTCTTTTCTCTTTGCAAAATGTGTGTGTGTACATACACACACACACATGAACACATAAACAGTACCTCATACCTTCATTCATTCAATATAATTATTAAAAACAGTAGTGCCACATTAATGTAAATTATTGTTTCACCCTATATTCCATTGCCTGTATTCAACAGTAGTAATGTGAACATTTTTTGGTTTTCTATCTCATAAAGGAAATTCCATTCATTAACTCATGTGCCCATTATGCAACGATTATGCAAAAATTATGAATATTTTATAAACTTTTAATAGGATTAGTCTTCATTAGTCTCCATTCACCAGTCTAATTGTTCTCATGGTTATGAGTTTGAATGAATCATAGAGGATTTCCAGAAGAACCTATAGCTAAATATATTCGTATCTGTTTTGATAAAATTCAATCATTTTGGCATCCAGATTAAAGTTTAGTAAAAAAGCAAAGTGGATTTTTTTTTATGAATTCCCTATTCATATTAATTATATAATATTACCTTCTGTGATGCAGTTACTGATAATCATTACAGCTGAACTGCGATATCTCTTTAATTTATTAATTAAATGTCTTTTAAGGTACTTCATCTAAAGTGTTGTAAATATTTACTAACCCCCTTTTATCAAAAATATATTTAAAACTCACAAGAGCAGCCTAAGTGTTTATTTCTCTGAGGGAATTGGAGAGCTGGAGTAATGTTTTCTTTGTGAATGTCAAGTAAGCATGAGAAATCTAAAAGGTAGTTCAGATGTTGTACAACATACAGCTTAAAAGTAGTTTTTAAAAATGGCTACCTATTCAATATGCTGATAAATAAATTAAGCATAAAATTAATTTTAAAGTATTGTTCTATAAGCATGCAACAAAAATTACAAGTTAAATCATCATAAATCCATACATTGTTTTCAAAGCTCAGTATTTACGAACTTGTTAAGTAATTATATTTGTGCTTAATAATTTCAATTAAACAGGAGAAATCATCACAGGTGTAACAAGCAACTTTCCATTCACTGAATCCTTGCAGTACATGAACTGTCCACTAACCATTTCCTTTAATTCTGATAATTGCTGTGGCTCCAGTTTCTCTGAAGTGTCAGTTTGAGATATGATTCATAGCAAAGGAAAAATTCCAGAGAGACACTTAAAGCTACAGGACTTTAAGTATATCCACATTTGTAACTAATGTGAATTAATATTCAGTCTTGCTGTGCTTCTCTGACATTCTGATGTTATTGGTATCAAAGAAATATAAGGATCAATAGGATAATTTATAGTGGATTGAGCTATGGACAAAATTTCCAAGTAACTCTGACACTGAGTTTGAAAAGAACAAACTAAATATTTTTTTTCACTTTTTTAATTTGCCTTAAACTAAATCTTTAGAGGACATTTTAGTAATGTTTTAAATATTTGCATTGGCTATAAGAAATGCAACTGGTATCTGCACTGAAACTTTAAAAATGTGTATAAACTCTACCTAGCATAATTCATGCATTCAGAAATGTGTGGGTTTGTAGTATTTGTGAATGTCATAGCTGACAGCTGTCGTTGAACTTCCAGACCACATAGGTGCAAAATAGGCCATAATCAGGTTTGAAAGCCCAGTGTAAATGTTGAGGAAGTAGAATAGTGTTAATGCCTGTTGTGGCATATTTTCCTTTAAAAAGCCTGTCAGCTTTTCTGTTAACTCACCTCAGGTCAATACAACCAATTAAAAACTTTCCTAACCCCTGTTTTCAAAATTTATGAATATAAATAATTTCAACCTCTGAAGCCATTAGGAATATTTGGAAAACATATAACTAGCCAGGCAGTTGTCTCCTGTAAGCTAGCACTATTTTAGAGTTCTGGGCAACAAAACCCTTGGAATATGGTAATAACCTTTGGAATATAAGGTAATTGAACTGTCTTTCTCTCTAAAACAAAATATTCTAGGAGATATTTTTTGAAAGGTTAACAGCTCGATAGATTTCATAACTTCTGAAAATTTTTAGGTAAAAGAAGACTATATTTCATATCTTTCATCTATAAAAAACACTGCTATATCATTCAAAGAATTATTTTGTTGCTCACCAGAAGCCAAAAAGATATGTTTTCTTGTAGGAATATTCTCTAAAAGAACTCATACGATGATGAGGTGAGCATCCTAATATCAGTGAAAGAAGATACATAGAATATACTATAAGCAGATCTATATTATAATTATGTTGTCTTGAACAAGATCATGTAACAAAGTCTAAGAAAGGGCTAGGAAATGTACCTACATCTGCTCATTCCTATTCCATTGTTTTAATCACAGAATAAATCTTTCTATAGTAGTCAGATTTTTTCCAAAACAGTGTATTGCTGACCTGAGAACATATCTACAATCAATATTAAAAACATAAGAAAGACATAAGAAACAATGCACTGCAGTTTTACACTCTCCTTACTTTCAGACCTTAGAATTGCTGCAACCATTGTGCTTTCTAAAAGTTTTTATTGACTGTTTTCAGGCTGAATGTCATGAAATATTTTAAAGGAGTTACTGTTTTCTTTGACGATTGTACAAATGTTTTTTCAAGCAAGATATTTCTAGAATTGATCAAATATACGGAATATCCTTTGAGGGCCAGCCAAAACATCTAATTTTTTGGTCAATATTTGGATTTAAAAAGATGTTAATAAAGCAAAGTTTATATAATTATAACTGACTTCAATAAATAATATCTTTTTCCTTTGCACACTAAAATAGGTTAAAAAAGAAGACAAGATATTTATACTGTTTCTCATTTCCCTGAAAAGTAGACAGAATACAGTCAAAACCAATGTCAACCAGTTTTAAAAGAAAAATATATTTGTTAGCTAATATTTGATTTCTGATACCTTTCAGGACGAAGGTGAGGTTTACTGAAAAATAAAATGCTTGCTGATATGTCTATGTACTGAAATTTAAGTTTTTGAAGATTTTTTGGTATTTTTTATTATATTTGAAAGAATAGGTTCTAGCATGTCATTATATAGGTTCCAGCATGTCATTTAATCTCTGTTAGTGAGGTCCACAAAGCTTTTCACAAAAAATACAGTTGTTTAGTATGTGCTTTCAGAGAATCATCTTTCATTTTAGAAATTCAGTAGAAATTTCACACTGTGAGAAATAATTGTCAGTCTTCTGAAAACCTCTATAGCTATATAAACTAAGATATCAGAACATCACATCAGGTGTCTCTAGAGCAAAGCAGACTGTACCACCAAATGAATTTTGTACCTGCACCATGACAAATTACTTCCATATATCATAATTTTTTATAGCAATACAACTTGTGTAAAGGGTTTTGGAAGGTAAACACATTGTCAATATCATGCACTACTTTTAAGAATTGGTTACAGCTTTTCTGTTCTTCCTCTCTTTCTTTCTCATTTCCATTCTCAGCCAACACCACTGCAGTTACTAAATATGCTTTGGAATAATATTCCACAGAAAATTAATTCATACTAGAGAGTCTGGTGCTTTCTATCTTGATACAATGATTTTCAAAATGCCTACATATAAAAAGGATGTCCATTCAGGATTAACTGTCTTAGCACTTTCTATTAATTACAGCTTTTAACATAAGAGTTACTACTGGCATTTCTGCACTTCATCTTTCAGCAAGAAGATTTTTAAAAAAATAGCCACTTAAAAATATCGTACTTCCGATTCAACAAACTCCACTTATGTTTTGGACCACTGACTACCAGTATTCTTCACCTCAGTCTGTCTACATAATAAGTGTTTTGATTGCAAATGTGGCTAATTGATCTATCCTGTACAAGTGACAGAAAGTGTAGCCTCCATAAAATTCTCATATTTTGCTGATGCTTCTTTATCATCACTTTCTGGAAATTTAGAAATCTTCTCCAGTAAAAGAGCCAAAATCATACTTGTTTCGAGCAATTTAACACCATTTGGCAAAGCTTTCAGGATCAGATTATTACATTCCTTTTCACTGAAATGAAAATGTATCTTCCTCCAAAGTATATTAAAGAATTTCTGTTTAGAAGAGAAAAACGAAATCCCAGAAGAGCATGTAGACCGTGATTGAAGAAATTGTCTCCAAAATTAATGCTTTCCTAATTCAGAGCAGAAATCTGAACCAAAAATGATGATGACTATGAGCACTTGTCTTCTTAGGCTTGCCCAAGATTTTATGCTTGATATGAATAACTAACTATCAATTAAACTTGAATATCTGAGAAAAAAATCAAATGGGTACAGACACATCTGGAATGCAGGAGACATTATCTACCTTTCTTTCTGCTTTTGTGGACTCTTGGATCTTTCCCGTTCTTATTTTATTGCCTTCCTACAGAAGGAAATACAAAAGATTTCATTCAAACCCAGAAACACCAGTATTAGAATCAAACATAATCAATCAGTCAGTAAAATAAAACAGATTTGAAAGCACAAAAATTAAATTAAATTTAAGAAAAAATTTGAAATATTGTAATCTAAATAGTCCATGTTAACCTTTTGTCTGTCCACACTCCTAAGCTGTTCAAGGAAGTATCATTGACATAAGATAAGAATAATTTTCTTATTTAACTGTTTAGTTCAGTTACCCATTTTATTCTGAGTGCATTTCTAATGCAGTATCATTGAAGATATTCCTAAGAGAACACTAGTATAAATGAAGATGTCACCATAGTTCAACAACAACAAAAAAAAGAAGTTATGCTATTTAAAGGTGAAGATAGCTTATTCCTTTTGTCACCACATTCTCTGGGGCTGAGACAGAACTGAACAGGACCTCTTGGGGAAATTCAATAGGTAGCAGCATAAACATGAGGACAGAGCCATTAGGACGGACAACATGCTTCACTTGTTATGTGAGTTGCGCTGGTTCTGTAGGAGCAGCTCTCGTCACCTAGCAGTACTATCTGGGTAGTGACTGTTCCCCAGTAAACTTATGAAAGAATGTGACAAAATTAGAGTTATAATATTTAAGATGTGTGTGCACATACACATAAATCAGTCCCCTGGGTAATTCTGAATTAGCTTTAACCTTTAATATTCACTTGTGAAAAATTAACATTAAATTAGCATCTAACAGTTATTCCAAAAACATTAATTTCATGATCATCCAAGTAAGTGTAGCCACAAAAGCCGTATCGTCTACAGTATATTTTATACAGTAGGAAATGAAGCAGAGTTACGCATCAAGTGTTTCTAGATTTTAAGTAAAAACACACAGTCAATACTAACAACCCAATGGATATCTGTTTATTTATGCAAAGTGGAGCCAAAGAAGGTGCTGGGAGGACTGTTCTACAATAAAGTCAACAGCTCCATAATGAGAGCAGACAAGAAGCTAAAGCTCATGAACTGAATCAGGAATAATCAGGGTTTGAATTTCTGGATAGTGTACTAATATTACAAGGAGAAACAGTCTATCTTTTGCTTTAGCCAAGTACTCCATTTTACAACTGAGAAGACCAATTTTCTTGAGCCTGTCATAAAAAGACTTGTTTTTCAGAAGTTTATATTTTTCAGATAGCTTTTCTAAGAACTTAAATCTTCAGGTTTATTCTGCCACACGGCATTAGTTTTAGCTCAAAACTAGCACTCGAGATGTGCTGAGTGCCTAAGAAAGTCCTAAAACTCACTGTGAAGAGGATAAACCTCACATCTTTCATTTATAATGTCAGAACAATTATTTAGGCATAACAGCAACTATACTCACTGCTTAGCCCTTTCTCTCACCTTTGGTTACTAGATACTGAGAAAAAGTGGGAATGTGGTCCATGGGATCATCTCTCTCTTAGTTTTGCTCAATATCAAATAGGATTAAACTCATGGACAGGCTTATTAATTTCTTACACAAATTAATTAAGACTGCATAAATGTTATCTTACCCTTATTTTGTCCCATTGCTTGTCTTCTTGTATTCAATAATCTATCTAGAAACGTGATGTTGCAATTCTTTAAAACAGGGTATAAAACCTAGTGACCCTATAAGATGCCTAGGAACTGATCTTTTTCCAGAAAAGAGTTCAAAGCAAAACAATTATTCTAAATATCCGTTGCTAGTTTTAGCTAGAATTAGGCTTTGACTTTTCTGATTTTGTCACTCAGAGCTCAGTTTTCATACTACATTTTCTTGCCTGTTCTTGTTTCCAGTTCTTGTAGAAGTCCTTCATTTTTTGCATTTTAGTTCATCAGGAAGTTCCTCGCTTAGACAAAATAATTTTGCTTTGCCAAATATCTTGATCTTCCCGAGCAAAGAGATGATCTGACAATCAGTTATCCTAAAACTTCAGCCAGCTCTCCTAGGCTTCCTGCATATTCATGGACACTTGCCAGGGAGATTCTGCCTAGCAATTCCCTGAATAATCTAAAGTCTGTTCTCCACAAGTTTAGAGTCCTAACTCTCCAGTTCACCTTCCCAGCTTTCTTGTGGATCTTGAACTGAGTCATCTTGCAATTGTTGTAGCTCAAACAGTCATTTAGTGCCACATTTATAGGCAGTTCTCCGTTTGTGACCAGAAAGTTAAATAGAGTGTTTTCCCTTGTCAGCCTCTGTAGCATTTGGTTGCAGTTACCCTCACAGGAAAAGTTTGCATAGTTAAAATATCCCATGAAAATAATTTCCTGTAAGTGGGAGACTTCTGCTAGTTGTTTGTAGAAAGTCTCATCCGCTACCTTCTCCTACCTCCTCTTGCTCAGATGGGCTGCTACAACCTCCTTAGTGTTTCTTCCCCTTTTAATTATGACTTATTTCTGTCTCCATATTAGAATTCTGCACAGTGAAGGAGTGCCTAGATCCCCCCTCTTTTTCTTTGTTATTTAAATAGCCATGCTCCAATTACGTGCTCTGTCCCTCCAAGTCTCCATGACATCAATCACATCATACCCCACAATCATGCTTAAGCTTGTGATTATTTTTTTTGTTGTCCAGGGTCTGGGCATTAGTACACAGATGCCCAGCATAAGCCTCTGAATGCCCTTTCTTCTAAGCATGAATGTGAAAGTTGCCCTTCTGCCTCACATACCTCCTCTGCTTGCATCCTCACTCACCATGCAGTTTCAGTCCTAGCCTCCAATAAATATAGTTAAAGATCTTCTCTCCAGTCAACTAAGCTTGGCTGCATATCTATTCTTTTGTAATTGAATATAATTTCTTCCCTATAGTCATTCATTCTAAACAAGGTGCCATCATGGAAAAAAAAAAAAGAAAATGACATTAGCTACACAGCGAAGCATTAGTCTGTTGGATGCGTCAACCTTTTGTTTTATCTTGACCAGAAGGGCTGATGAAAACACTGTTGTGTCGTCCGTACTCCTACTCTCACCCACAAAGTCCCTAAAACAGCTGTGGTCAGCTCAGGATTTTCTCTGGCCATATCATTGATGCCATCATGGTTGAGCAGCAAGGTATAGTAGTCAGGAAGCACATGAAGCTCAGTGAGCCTTATGCAATGCTGCAGATCCTATTGTAGATACATCGCTGCTTCAAGTGGTGCTAGATATATCAGGCAAAACTAGCTTGCATCCTCCTCATGTTCTCTGTTCACAGCCTCTGCTGTTCCTGTTCATCAGCGGTCATACCAAACTTCTCGTGCCTGTGGTCTTAGACTCTTGCCACTATAGTCTTTGTGAATGTCCTTTTTTTTTTCTTGTTTACCATTCATGATGCAAAGAAGCCTATTCCCTTTCTCATTCATCTTCCTCACCTTACACCTTCTTGAGGATGAGGCACCCTCACCATATCCATCTTCAATAAGGAGTACCAAGCTCTCCTGGCAACCCAAAATCTAGATGGTGGGATCCATCCTCAGGAGTTACATCTGGACAGAATGATGCAATACTCGAAGAGGTGATTGCAACAGCTGAGGCAGAAAAGTTCATCCTGTAGTGTGCTATTGTGATTTGTGGCTAATATCTTAAAACCAGCACTTCTGGGCTTCCAATATGCTGTTTGAAAACAACTATGTGCTTTGCTCCTGGATTACAGCTTATTCAGAAATATTCTCATATTCCCCAGGTGCCAGACAAATTAGGAAGTCAAATACAAGTCTGCTCCGCACCTTCAAATAAGTCAGGACCCAGCAGGGAGTTCTCACACTATCTGTGAGGTTCTGGTCATGGCTCACTTAACCTGTGATTGCTGGGTCCACTGTACACTGCTTCCTCCCATGCCATACCATGAAAAAAAGAAGCTTTTATTATTTTTTTTTTCCATTCTCACAAACACATATAAACACACCCCTCTTGCATACCTTGGGGAGAAAAAAAAAGTTAATATTTGATCTTTCCCTCAGCTCTGAACAAATGCAGCATTTCAAAATCTTTCTGTGTCTGTAAATACCATGTATGAAATGTAAAATGACATGTATGATTAGTCATATATTGAAGAATACTGCGTGCTTTCATTGGCTGTGGAAATAATAGGCTGCTGACATGAGCAGAGTAAAAAACTCTTGAAAATTAAATGGACAATCACTGTTACAAAATACCAAAGAGAATATATTCTGGATACAGCTGCTCAATTTTTTTGAGAACTACAAAATATTTTAAGCATATTTTGAAGATCTGAACCATGACATTAAAAGCTGAGATTCCCTGCTTCACTGCAGCTGCAAAAATGTGCTACCTCGCACTAAGGGATTAGCTTTTATCCCAGCAGATTCTATTAAAAAAAAAAAAAGCTATTTCCTGAAGCAGGGTCTCTCTGTTGCATCTAGGAACATAGCTCCATGCTTTTGTTATGAAAAGAATATTTTTTAAAAAAAGAAATGAAAAAAAATATGAAATATTCTATTTTTAAAAGCTAAATGCAGATAAGGTTAAAGTGCCTCATACTTTATTCAAATACCAGCTGAGAGTCCCTCAGTAACCTGAATTATTTTCTAGATCCAGATTAAATTCTTTAGACTTTATCTTCTTTTTTTTTTTTGCTTTGTGTGGTTCCTAGAGCCATTTCTTATATTTGCTATTATAGAACCATAGAATCATAGAATAGAATCATAAAATTCTTTAGGTTAGAAGGGACCTTTAAGATCATTGAGTCCAACCATTAACCTAACACTGCCAAAACCACCACTAAACCATGTCCCTAAGCACCATGTCTACCTGTCTTTTAAATACGTCCAGTGATTGCAATTCCACCAGTTCCCTGGGCAGCCCTTTCCAATATTTGACAACCCTTTCTGTGAAGAAATTTTTCCTAATATCCAATCTAAACCTCCCCTGGTGTAACTTGAGGCCTTTTGCTTTTGTCCAATTGCTTGTTACTTGGGAGAAGAGGTCAACCCCCACCTTGCTACAAACCCAGGTTGTTGTAGAGAGCAATAAGGCCTCCCCTCAGTCTCCTTTTCTCCAAACTAAGCAACCCCAGTTCATGGAATCACGGAATCACAGAATTTTCAGAGTTGGAAGGGACCTCTAGAGATCATCTATTCCAACTGCCCTGCTAAAGCAGGATTGCCTAGAGCACATTACTCAGGACTGCATCCAGGTGGGTCTAGAAAATCTCTAGAGAAGGGGACTCCACAACCTCCCTGGGCAGCCTGTTCGAGTGCTCTGTCACCCTAACCGTAAAGAAGTTTTTCCTAGGGTTTGAATGGAACTTCCTATGTTCCAACTTGTGCCCATTGGCCCTCATCCTGTCACTGGGAATCACTGAAAAGGGTCTGGCTCCATCGTCCTTCAACACACTCTTTAGATACTTACAAGCAATAACAAGGTCTCCCCTCAGCCTTCTCTTCTCCAGGCTAAAGAGTCCCAGCTCTCTCAGCCTTTCCTCATGAGGGAGATGCTCCAGTCCCTCAGTCATCTTTGCTGCCCTACACTGGACTCTCTCCAGCAGTTCCCTGTCTCTCTTGAACTGGGGAGCCCACAACTGGACACAGTATTCCAGCTGTGGCCTCACCAGTGAAGAGTAGAGGGGGAGAATGACCTCCCTGGACCTACTGGCCACACTCTTCCCTATGCAGCCCAGGATTCCATTGGCCTTCCTGGCGACAAGGGCACGTTGCTGGCTCATAGGTAATTTATTATCTGTCAGGACCCACCAGATCCTTCCCCTCAGAACTGCTTTCCAGCAGGTTCACCCCTAACCTATATTGGTGCCCAGCTTTCTTCCTCCCCAGGCACAGGACCCTACACTTGCTCTTGTTGAACCTCATTAGGTTCTTCTCTGCCCAGCTCTCCAGCCTGTCCAGGCCACGCTGGATGGCAGCACAGCCCTCTGGAGTGTCAACCACCCCTCCCATTTTGGTATCATCAGTGAACTTGTGAAGTTCCCTCAGCCAGTCCTCATAAGACTTGTGTTCTTGACCCTTCACCAGCTTTGTTGCCCTTCTCTGGACACGCTCCAGCACCTCAATGTCTTTCTTGTAGTGAGGGGCCCAAAACTGAACACAGTACTCGAGGGGAGGCCTCACCAGTGCTGAGTACAAGGGGACAATCACTTCCCTTGTCGTGCTGGCCACATTATACCCAATACAGGCCAGGATGTTATTGACCTTCTTGGCCATGTGGGCCCACTGCCAGCTCATATTCAGCTGGCTGTCGACTAACACCCCCAGGTCCTTTTCTGCAGGGCATCTTTCCAGCCACTCCTCCCCAAGCCTGTAGCACTGCATGGGGTTGTTGTGACTCAAGTGCAGGACCCGGCACTTGGCCATGTTGAACTTCGTACCATTGGCCTCAGCCCATCAATCCAGCCTGTCCAGACCCATCTGTAGAGCCATCCCACCCTCAAGCAGATCGATACTGCTGCCCAGCTTAGTGTCATCTGCAAACTTACTGAGAGTGCACTCAATCCCCTCGTCCAGGTCGTTGTTAAAGATATTAAAGAGAACCGGCCCCAGTACTGAGGCCTGGGGAACACCACCAACTGGATCTAACTCTATTCACCACCAATCTCTGGGCCTGGCCTCCCAGCCAGTTCTTTACCCAGTGAAGAGTACACCCATCCAAGCCATGAGCAGCTATTCATACCAAAGCAGCTATTCGTATCAAAAGCTCATTGCTGAAGAATTTTTTTCAAATTTAAGAATGAACAACTGTAAAGAATATAAGCATTAATTAACAGGTTAACTCATCAATTGTCACATTTCATTTGTTTCTATGCTACATTTATAGTGTGTTAATAATATAACCACAAGTGACAGTAACTATAAAGTACCTTAGAACAGTGCTAGGAATAGATACTAATCTATAAATTCAGTGTTACTCTTTAGACCTAGGACTGCAGACATTTTTCACTAATTCCCTGGAAAAGAGAATTCTAGATTAAAAACATTTTTTTTTCTTGTGGAATATATTTTGTTATTTAGATCACGTGGATGTTGTTATCTGAAAAGAACACCGAACTAACTGATTAATGGCATGGTAGCTAGCAATTGATGTGTCACCTCCTTCTGAAGATTCTGCAACTGTGATATGGACAGAAATATTTCCTTGATTAAAACTAAAACTAACAAAATTAATAGTAATGAAATGGCATTGCTGTATAACTTCAGTTATTTATAAGTGTAACATTACTTCAAGATTTCCCTCCCCAGCTTTAAAATATGGTGGCAGTGAGTGCTTTACTTATGTAGCTGGTGAACCTTTTTTCCCCCAAATTACTGGATGTTTCTATACCTTTTTTTTTTTTACAGTTCCTTTATTTATTTCTCTTTTTTATGTCTTCCTTCTCTGTTAGTTTTTAAGTCTTTTTCCTCACCTCTGTTTTGATGGAGGGAGTAGTTCTCTATTTTGTAATTTAGTCTCCTTTAACGTACTTGTTTTTCACTTAAGTCCTTAAAGTGACCTTTCAGCACCTCTTAGAGTACATTTTAATCAGGCTGTTTTGAATAACCTTGCCACACATAATTTAACTTTTTTTTTTTTCTAATTTCAAGTTATATTGGAGAAAAAATTGGCCATCTTTAAGCTACAAACAGTCTGCCTTGTCCTCTCGGGCCATTTTCCCTAGTTCAGCCAGTGCAGCGGGTGTTGCAGGTCATCTGTTATTTGCCACGAAACTCTCCTTTATGGCTTGTCTTCTTGATTCATCTACACTGACGAATTATTTGAATGATGTATCAATTACCTAGAACTGAACACATCCAAGAAACAGATTCAAACAAAAGATTGAAAAGAAATCTTTATAGTTACTATTTCAGTTACAAATTTAAATACTTTAAATTATTTCAATATTATTTCTAGCTTCTGAATAGATATCTTATTAAAATTATAACATTGTTAGGGAAGTCATAATTATGGAAGTATATACTAAAGAAATGCATATAAGGACAAAAAATTAAGTGAGTGTTAGGGTATGAGTATGTCTATGTGAACATTTTAGGATAAGTTATGCATAAAAAAGGTGATTTGTCTGCTGAGATTTAGAAGTTACATTATTGTTTTCCCCATAGCTTCTGGGTTTGGGGGATTTTGTTTTTTTCATGCTACAAACCTTTATCTTTCTGATTCAATAATTATATTTTTTATGTAATTTTTTACCTTATTAATTCAAGTTTTATATCTCCTAGGTAAGCCTAGTGAGGACTGCGGACTTACTATGTTTGATTATAAAAAAAATCCAAGCAAAATAGATTAAATATTACAGTGAAAATATCTCTAAGAATTGCAAGATCTAAAGTTTTATTTGCAACTGTTTCTTAATACATTTTTTTACTCAAAAAATACTTAATTAAAGAAAACAAACAAACAAACAAAAGTCTTGAAGTCTGTAATGCCTGTTTTGTTGTAAGAGCATCAGCTCTCACACTTCTCAATCTATACAACACACCAAACAAACAGATAACAAAAACTGAAAAACAAAATAAACAAGAAATCTATTAGAGGTTAACTTTAAATTTTAGTTGAACTTTAAACTCAATCAGGTTTTAGGTGAAGTTGTCACACTGCCTTTTGGACAGAACTACACACTACATTTTTTTTTGTGCAAAACACAACAGGCTGTCACCAAGATTCTCTGTTAGTAATATAAAAGACCACAGGCTCTTCTAGTGAGAGGGAGCATTTCTTGAATATGATCAACAGAAAGCCTTCAAGTTACTGAATATGGATTTTGCCAAATTTTTGTATGTACACATGTTCAATTAGCATGAAATGTTAAAGCATGTCTGTACTGGTTTTATCATTCAAGGACAATAGACAATATTTCTTTGCCTCAGTAAAACAGATTTAATTGCTAAACAAGATTTCAAGGAACTGAACTTCATTTTAATCACAAACAAGCTGCAAGGCAATTTTCAATTACAGCAAGCTTTTTATTTTTATCCAGCTGTGTATCCCTGCTGATTCCTGAAATTACATGTAAATTGTCCCAGATTTTGAAGTGCTACACCTACTGAGGTTTTTCTTTTGTCAGCTGATGAAGTATCTGTGATTAGAAACTCACTAAATTGGCATTTTTAAGATTCATTACCCCACCCTGTATATTTTTGGACTGGATGATTGAATATGAAGAAGGTTTTGTTGTCCCAAGGGACATTATTCTTCCTAATTAGGCTGTTGGTAGTGCAAACTGCTCACCTATCCTGCAACAACTTCAAAAGGTAATATAGAAACTAAGCTTTAGAGAAGAGTCTATGGGGTATTGAGGAATCAGGTCAATAACTCTTGTCTTAAAAAAGTTTCCTATCAATTCACCCTGAAACAGTTTATATAATGGTACTGCCTTTAAACTTTTACGACTATTCTATTAATTGTTCATATCTTACATTTAGGGATACACATCTGTCTGTATTATATTTAACTCAATTATTCATATTTATGAGCTATGTATTTTAGTCAGAAGAGTCTTTATTTGGACTCGAAAGGTTGTCTCTTTTCCAACTATCATTATGTGTGATATTAACAGAAAAACAGAAGGTCCATTTTTATTTACAGTTTACCCGTGTGTATACTCAAATGCAAATGAAATATATTTCAACTCAGAGATCTACTAAATATATTGTGATAGAATAAGAATTCTGTGTAGTACTGCATTAATGAGGGTCAAAATGGACTTATAGATTGCACCTGTTCAGCGGGAGTTCAGCACCTTTGACTAGTACAACATAGCAGTCTTGGACACTGACAGTCTCTACCCTCGCTAACAAATAAATGAAAGCATTGTTCTCAGTATTTGGTAAATTAGGTAGAAATACTGGCAAAGTAATGAGTTAGAGATAGTTGTATTTGCATTTTCAGATATAGCAATATAAGCTAATTAAAATTGTTGACTTGGAAAAATTAAACTGAAGGTTTAAATTCCTCCTTCCGTTCTTTATATGCAGTCTCAGTGAACTTAGGTACAACTGAGAAAAGGATTTGTAGGATTTGTAGGAGAGATGCTCTTTCCCAGGTACACAAACAACGAGTAACTCAAACTGTGGCCTCTCACTAGATATCAAAATAACTCAGTCATGTGTTGCTGCCTCTGAGTTGATTGTAAGGTCACTACAAAGCACTTTTTGTGTTGCAGTAGGATAAATATATAGATAGTAAATGGAGTTATTCATTTCTTGATACCACCGCATCCAGAAGTGTATTTCCACAGATGCAAGATGCTGCTAAGATTAGCTATCTATTTAAGCTTCAATTAAATTAGTAATTAAAAGCATAATATTAGTGTTCTTTACTATTTATATGCAGTTGTTACGAAGTACAGACACAAATCTGACTGTTACAGCTAATAGCTGCAAGCCACATTTGTTGGTAGTAATTTGACAATTTTAAACTTCTACAAAACCAGTCACATGGTTCTTCTTTTTTAATACATTATTCCTCTAAGTTTTCAATAGGGTGTCACAAACATTCAGTTATATTAGTAACCTTAAATTATCTATGAATTGCATTCATCTAAGTAATGATTCTCCAGTAGTATGAGAAAAATTTATCATTTTATAGAACTTACTATCAGATGCTCTTTTAAAAAAAAGAGGAAAAAACCCTACTGTCTCAGAGGCAGTATTTACCCTTGTCCTGGTTTGAGGTAAAACAGAACCCATTTTCTGTTTTACCATTTTACTTTGCAGCTAAACCTCTTCTGACTAACTGAACTTTCTGAAATTAACAGCATATTGCGCAGAGTGGTAAGATCTGATTAGTTGTAATTTAAGCCAAGGAATAGTATGCAGAGAGGCTTTTGCTTGTACTTATTGCTGTGACATTCAAGGAGAGCTCACTTTGTTATTTGCCCCGTTGGAGTGTCAGAAGCAGAAGAGTGTAGAGGTCCCTCATACCTGCAGGGATGAGCGGACAGGACAGGTGACCCAAAACTGACCAACGGGGTATTCCATCCCATCTGCATCGTGCTCAGTAGAAAAGCTGAGGGATCAAAGGGTCAGCCTTCTTCAATGGCCAGTGTCCGAGGAGGACTCTGTCTGTTCGTCTGCATTTAATCCCGGTCCATGCATTCCTGAATCCAGATCTGGAATCCAGCTCCGATTTGTCACTGACTGCAGTCTGGGACTTTGCTTGTGCTTGTTGGTGATGTGATCATCATCCTGGGAGCTCGATAACTGGTTTTGTATATACTGAATATATTTCATTATTTCATTATTTCATTTTTTAATTTTTACTATTTTTATTAAAGTATTTTAGTTTTTTTCTAAACTCATAAGTCTCTCTCTCTCTGTCCCTCCTCTCCTAGACAAGGGAGAGGTGGGGGAGAGCATCTGTCATTCATTTTCATCGGCCAGTCCAGCCCAAACCATGACAACCCTTGAGGATCAAACACATCATTATGACAGCAATTTTCATGTTTCTTTGGGGATATCTGTGCTATGAACTCATGTCCTGAATGGATTTAAATCAGTGTGCAAAACTGTGTAGAGATATGCCAATATCCAAATTCTTAATTTATTTGCTCGTTGTGTTGTAGCAAGTCAAAGGTAACACAACAGAGAAAATTCTATTTGTTAGAGTGTACTAAAAAAAAAATCTTAAAAGTAAAGCTTGACTCAATTTGTTGTAACATTTGCAAACCATTTTGCCCTGTGATTTTTATCATTATAATTTCTTCTCCTGTCAATATCTATCCACTACTGCATTTGAACATGTGGGGTTGTGTTTTCTTTAAAATCCCCTCCAACAATAATTTAAAAAAGGTTGTGTTTTATCCTCCAGCTTATGATTCCCAACATATTTTACTACAACAAACCAGAACTCTTGACTATTTTGAAACAAGTAAACTGCATTGAAATTGTACCCTAAGGAGCAAAAACATAATGAAGATGAATTTATTCACTTTCTGCTTGCAAAGTACCTTTTTCTTCCTCTCTCTCTTTCGTTTTTTTTCTTTTTCTTTTTCTTCTTGACTGTATCAAGTCAAGGTGGCTGCGCAAAGAACACTGCAAATGATAGTCACAAATGCTTTTACAGATATGTTCTTAAATGTCGTATTTAAATTTAACATAATCATAACTGAGTTCCGTTTTCCTTTCTGAAGTTAGCTACATATGGTCTATAGATCTAGTATTCTCCACTTGTGCATTACTTTGTCTTTTCTTTGCATTTGTCAACTGTCACTTCCTTTCAAGCTAGCATAATAAGAGATTAATTTAGGCAGGCAAGCAGGCTAATAGTTAAAATTACATTTGTTGGTAAAAGAATGTAAATTTAAATTAAATCTTGTAGTTTCTCTCCAGAGATGCAATTTTAAATTATTGTCCACTAAGTCCACTAAGCAGTTTCAAAAAAGCAAAAATGGAAATAGTATAAATTTATTTGTACTACTAATAAGCATGTGTAATTTAACTTTTTGTGAAAAAAAGCCCTACTTTCTGGCCTTACAGGAAGCTTCTGAGGATGGAGAAATACAGTAAACCAGAACACTAGCAACCAAGTGTTCCCAGTTATAGAAGAAAACCTGCGCTGAACAAGAGATTCCATCTGATGAGATAATGATATCTAGAACACCACTGGTGAAGTTTTCTTCAGAACTGAAAAATAAATAAGGGAAGGAATATATGAAAGAGATTCTTTTCTAAAATCACAACCGTAACAAACCCATAAGACGCATCCAATTTGAAGGTTGAAAAGTGTAATAACATAAATTGAAGAGGAAAGAAAAAAAGGCAGTAAACCCCCCCAAAACTGTTAACAAAAATTTCTTTGTACGGACATGAAAAAAAAAACAAAAAAAAAACACAGGAAAAAATCCACCCGAACTTATGGAAAAAGAATATAAAAATACCATTTTGTTCAAATAGGCTTTTTATTTATAAAGTGAATTAAAAAAATATCACGATTGGAAGTGTTTTTTCACATCTTTTCCTTAGTATGGGATATTGCTTTCTGAATCCTTATCAAGACAGAGAGAAGGGAAAAAATGTTACTAGGTGATAACATGATGTTCAGTCACTTTATGACCACTGGTCTAGTGGATAGATCTGCATTCAGTTCCAAAATGAGATTCATATCCAACATTAGCACTGCATAGCAAAACATTAGACCATCATATTATTTGAATAGTTCTCCACTGGAAAAAATCATAAATTTAAGTTTCTAACAATATCTATGGGAATTTTTATAGCATAATATAATTTTTATATATATATATGAGTTTGGTTTGGTTTGTGGTTTGTTTTTTATTTTTTTTCCCTGAAAGGACTAAAGATGACTCCATTTGGTTTATTCAGTCCATTCCCATCAAACATCGCCTATGTAACTCTGTATAATACCCATTCTGCCCAATATACTCCTTTAACCTTTTGTTTCTCACTAATGTTTACTTAACAAGTATCTTGTTTCATCTCAGAAATGCTTGTATGAAACTCCCCAACTACCTGTATCACTGTGAACACTACATAAATAATCATGAATCAAACACAGACCAATGTTTCTCTTCTTGATAAACAGCAGTGGATGTACAAACCTGCATGGAAGTTATTAAAGGACATTTAATTAGAATGGCATAACTTCGTTTATTTTTCTTCATTTCTGAAACGCTGATATAATATTTATTCTAACCCTGACATTGTTGGCATTAGCAGTTAGCAGGGACTGGAGCAGAAAGACAGATGGATGATTAAATGACAGATATCTACTGAAGTTTTCTAATGGAAACTGTAGGAGTACTTGCAGACACCAGGTCCACTGAATGCTTTTCATGAAATGATAAAAGTACTGCACACAGAGTAAGCAGAACTAAGTGTAATTCAAGATTGTGAATAAATGGCTGATGTTTTTCTGGTGTATAAATCAAAGATGAAAATTATTAGGAGATTTTTCAATTTTATCAATAACTTCAGACCTAATTTTCCTTAACACAGCACAGTTACTTGACCAAAATATTACCAAGTCGTAAAATTCTGCTAAATAACATTGAACACTTAAGAAACAAATGAGAAAACCAACATAATCTGTGAATACAGAGTTTGTTGATGACTTCATAAAACTGATATTCACAGTGTAATTATACACATCTCCCTAGGTATGTAGGAGCACACTTTTTTTCTTATCTGTATGGAAAAACACTTCTGAAATTCTGTATTTCTGTATCAACTTTTTCAATTAAAAAAATAACAAGCACGTCAGACTCATGCTTAAAATGATACAGAACACTTTGTATATATCCTCAGTGTTTAATCTCATCCCACAAATACTGAATAATCAACAGAGCATTCCATTAAATGCGGAGCTGTCTTGTATATTAAAGTCTAACTGTCAAGAAAGAAGATGGTGTGTGGAACTGCATAAAATCCACAAGAAGTCCTGTTTACCTTAGCTATTTCCACCAGAGCTATTCCCAAAGCTCACCACAACTGCTTAAATACACCAGACACAAGCCAGCTCCTAGTGAGAGAGGTGGGGATGCGAGCACATGCCTGCTAGGCAAATATGAAGGAAAGAAATGTAGACATGAGGTCTGAAAATACAAGTGAGTCAACAAAGACTTTAGACAGCAAGACACAGAATGCTCGAGTGTTTTTAAAAACATAAAGATTTTTTCTTAGTGTGACTGACCCTACTGGAGAGAACACAGCTTTAAGCAAGGATATTTTGTCGTTGCTCTTTATTTCATGGTGTAGTTAAACAAAATGTATGGCCACGCAAGAACCTGTAAGCAATTTAGACCTCAATCACAGTTACCTTTCCATACCTATAAGACTGTAAGGTTATTTCCCTATCTATAAGGCTGTAAGGGCAGTTGGTTAGTTTTCCCATTATATTCCATTTGGAAATGTGCACTCTACATTTTCCTATAGCGTTGCCTATACTGATTGTTATACAGAAGAAATGTGGAGACTTGAATTAATAAATGGATCATTAACTAAGTTTGTACTGATTTAGAAAAGTATAGCATTGCTAATGCAGTGTTGAATGTGTGAGCATAAATCTGGAAGAGGAAACTGCTAATTTTCAAGCAATGTAAGAGATTCTCTTTGGGCCAGAAGCATTTATTTAGGTAGCAATAAAGAGACTAAATTATTCTAAACTGAGCTTTGAATAGGGTTATACTGAAATGAATCTTTGCCAGGTTTCTAGTTATAAATATAGATGTGTGACTGTATTAACACCTGGAAAGTGGTAACATCTCCCCCTTGCTTGCACTGAACTTTCTTTATTGTCAGTGAGATAAAAAAAAGAGCTCTTAAGAATCTAAAGGGCAAAGTTCTGAAGTGGGAAATGTTATTCTTTGCTTCTTATCCTGAAATGGCAAACCTGTGGCCTGGCCTTTTGTTGCTTAAGAAGTTCTCTTCCTGCTTTGTCACAATGGATTAAATAACTTTTTGCCCCAAAACTTGTCCCTTTTTTTGTCCCTTTTTTTAAGCTGAGTGTACAGCTCAACCCATCTAAAAAGAGTTCACTTTTCGCAGAAAACTCTGCATAGTAAATCCTGTACTAATTTAGCCCTGTTCCAAACTTCCCTATTTTTAGGATTATGAAATCTTTGTCTTAACATAACTTAAGGTACATATTCACTTATAGTCACTGTTATAGGTTTTAGATTATCTTTTTACTGGTATAACTTATTCACCAGATAAGGGCCAGAGCTGTCAGAAATACCATCATCAAATCAGTGACAGTGCTGGAAGCTCTGGCAATAGTTTTCCAGCTTTCACACACTGTGGCAACTGCATGATTGCTAAGACAATAACAACTCTGATTAATATTACTATCTGAACCAAAATAATATTGAAGTGGTATATGCTAGACTTTGTGAGCTGCATCTACAAAGTAAAGATGACGTATAATCCATCTGTAGGAAAAGTTCAGTCCATTATCCGTAACTTAATGGACTTCTCAGCAGCTTATTTGCATCAACTAATAGAACCAACAAATTAAAACCATCTCAAAGAAATGGATTTCAGAAACTTGCAAAAAAGAATATTTTCTGTTTAAAGGCTAAGAGTTAAACAGAACTCATGAATTACAATGTTGAATAAACCTTATTAAAACAGTCATCGCTTAACACCAAAGGGAAAAAATGGTTACAGGAAAGTCATTGTATAAATTTGGAGAAAATATGTTTATGTACTTTGATTAGTTGATTAAAAGCATCTTTTCTTCCATGTGGCCTGCCATAAATGTCAAAAACATTGTAATTCAGCAGTTTTCATTAGCAATGCTCAATGCAACTCAAATAACATCTGTAATAGCTACTTACAATAGTTGGCCTTTTGCAAACAGCAGAAAAACAGGATAAAGGGAATGCACACTCAATATGTTACCCTAGAGTCAAGAAATAAACAAAACCCTAGCACAAATAACAGCAATACATTAACTGTTTTCCAAAATGGAAAGCAAAGGAGCATGAGAGGTCTTTTGCACTGCCAAGGCACTTTGCTAAATGCCCTCTGGAAAGACATTTTCTTCTGAACTGTATTAGGTCAAAAATGAATGTGGAAGAAAATGGAACAGATTTCCAAGTGCTTCTGATATTTATTTATTTGTTTGTTTGCTTGTTTGTTTATTTATTTATTTCATGGTTTTAAGCTGCTGAAAGTGTATAGCCGTATGTGCTTGCCTCAGGCTTGATGATCTGACAGGACAGTTTGCTGGAGCTGCCTGGTTTTTACCAAGCTCTTGGGACACATAAGCTGTTAAAGGCCTTGATAAAAAAATATGTATGGTTTAAATTCCAAAATTCCCAGCTCAGTTAACAGCTTTTATGTAAGTGTGCATGCAAAGATTAAAACAATTAAAAAGGAGATAAAACATCTTACTCTGTTACCCACTGTTTCCTAATGTATTATCAGTTCACTCAGTCTTTTCCCATGCTTGATATTTTTATTAAGCAATTAAGTCACATTATTAAGCTACTCACAGGCTTCAGATCAGATCGTACTTGCTGTCTTTGGTTATTTCCTTCTCATACGTCAGTACTGGTCTCCCTGTTACACTTGAAAATGTGCTCCTTTGTGTCCTTTTTTTATCTGAAGAATTTTTGGTTGATAACAATTAGAAACATCTTTGGTACAGAGGGTTAAAACAAGGATATGGGCAAATTTCCCATGACATTCAGAGGGGATTTACCCATGAATTGGATGCTTTTTACAAACATGTCCAAATTTATTTTAATTGGATATATCAGAGTGGATGATTGTTCAGCTTAATGATGATATGAAATAACAATGAATCATAAAGGCCACGTAAAGGATTGAGAGCAATATTTCTAACTTGTTCACACTGGAAAGCCAGCTACTTTGTGTCCAGTTTGACCACTAGCAACCAAACTTCTGTTCATTCGCACCCAACTCATATTAAATACCAAATAGATCTCTTCCCTTCTTCTCCATCCTTCCAACTTAAAAAAAAAACAAACAAAAAAAAAAAAACAAAAAGGGAAATAGAAAACAACCCAATAGACTTTTGAGATCAGTAAACCTAAATAAATTGTGTATCTTGGAATGTGAAACCAATTAAACATTAAACAATTCACTTCTTTCATGTGATAACAGTAGTATCTCCTGTTTAGTTTTGAATGATTTCTAGGACACTAAACCGTGAAACAAATTTTAACTCTACAGATCTTCAAAGTATGGTACATGACTATCAGTTATTCACCTCATGTCCCATTAAAATGACAGGATAGTAATGCTGCTGGCTTTATGGTTCAAGATGTCTTTAACTTTGAATGTTGGTGGAGAACATACTTTTTGCTGTTTTATATAACCTAGGAATCTAGATTTTATTCAGCGATTTTTTCTGAATCCCAGAAGATCTTATTGCCTAGCTGATCTGTCAGCAACTGTCATGTCCAGAAAAATAAGCTGAAGAAATTTTTCAAATGGAGGTACCAGAAATAGGCAGATATAAAGCAATATTGAATTTTGTGTTATAGTTTTTAATTTAGACAATAAAATGTTGCATATACGTACTTTATTTGTGTACTTATTTGTAAATTTGTTATACTTGATTTGTAAACTTACAGTTTGCGGGTTTATTTCTTAACTAGAAGGAATATGTTTTACTTTTATTGTTATTTCACATGGGTGTGTTTGAATGTGTTTCAAAGATGTCACAGATAAATAATCCTTTAACATCTAATCTTGTATTTTGGTAAAATTAAGATATGGAGAAATTTATTAATAAAAACAAAAAAAAAAGACTAGTGATAGGACAGCCAACAAAAGTAAAAATCCTTATAACATCCTTAAAAAAATTTAAGATCTTTAGGGTTATTTTTCAGCTAATTCAGGCCATTTTCTTGCTACATTCTGCAAGAACCATTTGGGCTCAGTGAGATAATAGCTTAAACAATTGAGTACTGTATATGGTGTGTTTCTTGCTGACAGCATGAATTCTTGGCTTGGAGCTACTGATGTATTAAACCACATGTTCTGATCAAAACAGTGCATTCCTGCAATCACATTGGAACCTGTATATATACAGTCCCAGCTCTGTGCAGACTTCGTATAATTAGAACTAATTAAAGGACTTCAATACATATAAAAGGTCATCCACAAGAACTATTTGATGCACTTATAGATCTTTTGAACTTCAGTAAATATCTATCTATCATGTGAGTCACAAACAGCAAGGAAATGGATGTGCCGTACTTTAGTGATACAGTAGACTTTTTGAGGTTAGTGTTGCAAAACTGCAAAGCAGTGATTGGTCAGTTTAGATAAGAATTCAAAAGTTTATGGTTATCATAAGTTTATTTGAATCTAAATCTGAAAAGATGAGCTTTTTGTACTAGATTAATCATTTTAATCTCCTTACCCAGTTTATCTTATATTGACAATTTTTCTAGCAAAATTCCCATACATTCTCCTCTAAGAAAATCCAAGAAGTAGTGAAACAGTGGCTGTTATAGTTAATCTAATATTGTAGATTTCCCATAATGCTTGATGAAGTTTCTGAGACTGGGTTGCAATTGTTTTATCAGAGTTACATGCTAGATTAAACATATTTCAACATTGGGCTTCTGTCTTTGCTGTCATCCTTAGATATCTCAGATGTCCTAAAGAGATAATAGAAATCCCATTATATACACTTGGTCTGGTTAACTCTTTGTGTAAAAGCTACCCTATGCCCTGTACCTGTGAGCTTTAGACACGCATTTCAGATACTTATTATTATACTGCAGTAGTATCATAAGAGCTACAATGGAATCTGAGGATTATAATATGTAATACACTTCAGAAATACACTAAAGAAGATGCCTTTTTCTAAAAAGCCCAGAAAATAAGACCAGTATCAGAGACTGAGAAATGCAACTGTTACATTTTTGACTAGGTGAAATTATATTGATGTAAATTGGATGGATTGGCAAAGTTTGGGAATTTAGCAATTCTGAAATTAAACCAATTTTTATTTTTTAAAATTTCGCTTGGATTGGGCATGAAATACAACGTGTTATCTGATGCATACATAAGGATACGTAGGAGGGACAACAACTGAACTGTTGGTGACAGTGGTAGTCCAAAACTGGAAAAGACTGAGAACAGCTTTACATATGGTGAGAAACTACTGAAAAATTGTATTGAAGTCTGACGCATTTATCACTTGCATGTTTTTCTTTCCATTTCGTCACGAAGGAAAGAAATGTACGAGATCCATTATGTTTAATCTCAGAACTGAGTGCATGACTGCAAAGATACTTGTGACACCTAGAAACAACCTGCAACATATGTAATTATGAGGTGTGAGACTGCACAAGAACTACTGCTGTCAGCTGTTATCTGCTCATGATAAATTATGTGATCCATTATGTATATGAAAATAACTCTGATGTGTAAGAGAATCCAAAATGCACTTTTTTGCCTTAGGTGTGCATCAAATCAGCATAACTTACATGGGGTGCTTGGGAACCTACCACCTGTCCCTGACTTCCTGCAGACAAAAAAAAATTACATATGAGATTTCCTATCTAAGGAAAGTTTTAAAAAGATCTTGAAGTAATTATCCTATTGCCCCGCCTGTCTTTTCTACCCAACCAAAACAAAAAAACAAGCAAACAAAAAAGCTTTTTATTTATTTAATCTGACTTTTGTTATGTTAGAAGATGAAGAAGGATCTTAGTGTGGACCTGAAAAAACACTTAAGAGGGTTGTATATGGAAATTAGTAAATTGGATAATTATAAGCACGCTTTGAGAGCAGTTTTTCCAGATTAGATAGACAAGACACTTGACTTTGAGTGTTATGATTTGACAGGATTATTATTGACTTAATATAATAGGCATTGGGTATCTGAACCAATCAGAATGATTTTCTGTAAGAACAGATAAATTAGAATAAATCAAGTCAGACCCTTTTACTTTCTGTAACATGGGGGGTTAAGTAAAGAGCAACAAAAACTCTTAACTGAAACACTTAACTCTCTACATTGACAACCACCTATTCTGTACGGTAATCTTACTGACCTGAGATGGTAAGGGTGAGTCAGCCCAAAAGAAAGGCAAATTAATTAAAAAGTTCAGAGAATAAATTTATTTATTTATTTATTTATTTATTTATTTATTGTTAATTCTGGGTTTATATAATGACAAGATTATGTCTCTTGATTTCTTCAATACTATTTCCCTGATGATTTCCTAAATTCTACTCATGTTTGACTGCACCTGGACATTGAGGTGATGTTTTCAATGACCTAACTGCACTGATTTCATGATATTTTGGTTGAGAAAAAATACCTAGTTCCATGTCAGCTGCTATACGCACAGAGCAAGGACTGTTTTTCTTTTTGTGCTTTAATTTGCAATATTGAATTTCATCTACTATTTCACTGAGCAATTACTCTTATGTGAGCTCCTGCTCTAACTCTCCTCTGTTTTACCTTTGTAAAGCCCCGAAAACTTTATATTGGTAGCAAAGTTCACTATTCACACCTATTATAAATAGTTTATGAATTTCTAGAGCAATTCTAATGTCATGACAGATTCATAAAAGGTTCCATTGGTGACCATCACCCACTGTGAAAACTGATCCTTGTTATTACCCTTCACTTACTACATTTCACTGACATAGTAATCTGCCGGGGTATCTTTCCTTCTTACCCTATAGCAGCTTAAAGAAATTAACTCAAGTCCTTTAAAGAAGGACTGGATATCTGGATACCTGTATCCGCTCATCAGCTCCTCTGAAGAACTTTAAGGGATCTGTGAGGCACAGTATGCATACCTTTGACTTGCTCAAGTTCTTTTTTATTTTGGTATCACAGTTGGCACTTTTCTTGTTTCTGGTGTGGAGGCTGATTCAGACAATGTATTACACACAACAACTAGTTCCAGAATTTCATATCTGAATTCTAGCAGCTTATTATTTCTTGTTATATCAAACTGTTATAAAGCTTTTATCCTGTCACTTCCTCAGACTGATTTCTTATGAAGGTTTTGATGCAGGAATTTTGCTTAGCTTCTCCACGGTGTACATCAATACAAGGAATTAAATTAACTGTTCTGCTATCATTTTGTCTTTTTTCAGTACTACTTTGACATGCAAAGAGACTGCAGTTATCTTTCTCTCCATTGTTATTTCTCTGGAAGACACTCATTCTGTGACGTTTTTGAAATTATTCTTATCATTTATTGTTATTTACAATTACTTAATATTAATACGTTTAGCAAGTTGTTCCTCAATTAATGTCAAATTAAAAATAACTAAATATCCAGATTTTTAATTTATTTATTTTCCTTACATTACTAGACTGATATTAAGTTGGAATATACCGTGCACACTACAGAGGAGACTTCATGCCGCCATACAATCCCACCAATCAGAATCTCTAGAGACTCACTTGTTTTTATTTATTCCCTAACAAACAATACGTTGACATGAAAAGTAAACTTTCTTTCACACAAAAATACTTCTGCCATGTTAAGCCAACGCAAACACTAATAGAAATCAAGAGTTATACTGAGATAAAAAATAGTGACTTTAATCACATGTAGGTAAAAGGGAAGTTTCCTTTAAACCCCTGTTGAGGCTTCCTTTAATAATGAAATAAGCGATGAAAATCTAGAAGTAAAATAAATAAAGTGCATCTCATTGATAGGGACACATTTGTACTTATAATTACAAACGCTTCCAAACTGGGACAAATTTAAGTTGCCTGCTTATTGCAGTTTTAAGTGCACTTCGTGAGACAAAAGTACATAGGAGACAATCCTCAATGTTAATGGCTATAGCTTCATAAAAGTTAATGGTGTAAAACGCTAAGGCTATATTTCTTAAATTCCAGAATAGCTGCACAATTAAGGAAGGAGTTTAAGACAAAAGATGATGTTTAAGCGTATAAGCAAGTCTCTGACAAAAATAAATTATTTCTGTTAATCTGAAGTGTATAATTGCCTGAGATAAGTCTGCCTTATGAATGGACTACTATTAGTATAAAAATTCCTTGCACTATTTAGCATAATTACTCAGTTACAACTGGGTTTCTTTGCTTATTAGCTAGAGATATGCTTAGGAAAAATATTACTTTACAGAAAAGCAGTATAAATATCTGTTTTCAGCTAAAGATGTTGAAGAGAGAAATTAATCAAATACATTAAACATGTTTATTATCAAAAAGTACCAATCTGTTTCCTCATACACATTGTTTTGCAAATAATAATGATCTTGTGACTGCAGAAAGAAAAATAATGGGCTTACAAGTTAGAATTCCTGTAAGTTCTTTCATTACATTTTCTGTTTGCTAGCTAATTGTGTGTGAAAAATCAGAGGTCACCCTGAAACAATCCTTTTAAGGCCAGCTTACTGAGCTATGAATCATTAGTATATATATTTCCTTTTTGTTTTTGTTCAGCAACAATCAATTTGAAGTGCCTGCCTGAACTGAAGGTTCAGAATGATGAAACCAGAACTATAAAACATCATTTTCAAAGGCAAACAATATTTGTTGCCAAGTTTTGAGAGAAGCAAATCTTATCACACAGTGTTTCTATGACATGGCTTGAAATTCATTACTATCAACAGAGAGACCCAGCCTTAATGAAGGCATTAATCTATATGAATAGCTAAGAAACATACCTCTGACAGTCAGGTAGTATGACAAATGAAGAGATATGAGAAGGGAAAAAAAGGAGAAAAAGGTTTGGAGAAGACAAAAGGTATGGAGTAGTATATGTGTCTGGATAGTTACACAGGAAAAGAAGAATCAGATGTGTGAAGGCAGAGAAAAGGTATAGAAAAATGAACTGCAAGAGACTCAACAACAACCGTGTCAATTAAAGTAATAGTTTGGTTATATTTTGTCTCACAAAGCAGTAATGTTGGTATTTTAATGAACACAGAAATGTTTGTATATTTAAATATTTACTGTATGTCCACATACGTGTGCATATACAATATGTATGAATACACACACGCATATATACATACAGCTGGCTCCCCAGATACTTACATGTAACAAAAGTGCATTGGAAAATAAACCTGGTCTGAAAGTAGTTGTACTGGTTTTGACTGGGATAGAGCCAAATTTCTTCATAGTACTGAAAACAGTGTTGATGACACAATGATGTTATTGCTGAGCAGTGCTTACACAGAGTCAAGGCCTTCTCTGCTTCTCACGCCTCCCCACCAATGAGTAGGCTGAGGGTGCATGAGAAGTTGGGAGGGGACACAGCCAGGACAGCTGACCCCCACTGACCGAAGGGATATTCCATACCATATGATGTCATGCTCAGCTTGGAGAAAGAAAGAAAAAGGAAGGAGGTGACTTTCAGAGTTATGGTGTTTATCTTCACAAGTAACTATTACACGTGATCAAACCCTGCTTCCCTGGAAATGGCTGAGTGTCTGCCTGCCAATGGCAAGTAGTGAATGAATTCCTTGCTTTGCTTTGCATGCACACGCAGCCTTTGCTTTACCTACTAAAGTATCTTCCTCTTAACACATAAGTTTTCTCATTTTTGCCCTTCTGTTTCTCTTCCCATCTCACTGAAGGAGGGCGAGCGAGCAGCTGTGTGGGACTGAGCTGCCTGCTGGGGTTAACCCACAGCAATAGTCAAGGTAGCGATATTGTTATGGGAAGATAGAAACAACAGAAAATGCAGTGGTCTAAAATTGGTTACAAAGATAATATATTAAAGAAATAAGAATGTATATCATGGAAATAATGAATTTGGATTAGATAATGTCAGATCAAACTGATCTCAGGATGCCTATTCATACTTATTTTGTCATACTGTTCAATCTAAACTCTATCCAGTGTTCACACTGTGTAGATCATTTAGGTGCTGTTCAGTACTATGAAGAGAACATAAGAAATATTTCCTTCCAGAAAGCAAATGGCCGTGACTATATTAATTTCATTTTCAGAACTACAGCAGATTTTCTGCTTCTCCCTACCACTTCCTCAAAAGAAAGTTCGTAATGATCAAATGAACATAGCAGCCAACTTGCTGCTATGTCAGCAGTTTCACAGAACTATGGGACAACCTGTAATGGAGCTGATCTCTGTTTCTGGTGGGATATAGACATCACAAAATATTTGTGTACAAACTGTGAGATTGGGATTCCCAAGCTATGAAACCCACAGCTCACACTGAAATGAAATGCGTTCCTGATGTTTTCTTCCATTTCTCTGTTTCAAGGTAACTTGGGGAAGGTAAGAGTTGATAAATCCATTTCCTCCTCTTTCAGTTCCTTCTATTCCCATTTCTGTTATTTCGGACAGAGAAAATTGTACATTTGCTTTACCAAAGGAAACAAAAACGTAAAATGAAAATCATATATGCAGTTTTTGTCCCAAAATGTTGTCAAGACACAGACGTAAAACACCAGAATGAGGTTTTTTTTGCACAGAAAGTACATACACCAAAATTAAGCTGCAGTTATAATAGAAATATATTGAGAAATGTACTGCTCGCCTTGCTTATTTAGAATCCAATTTATGTAGCATCTCTACATTCCTAGAAATCTCACCATAGTTCACTGATTTAGTATGGATTACTTCCAATAATGATTCATCTAAATTCATAGTTCTGTGACTGCAAGACATAGCACCATTTTTCTCATTTGTATTAACCTATAATTAAAACAAAAAAAGGTGAAATTTCAAACATTATGTACTTAAACCCTTCCTTAGGACAGAGAGAAAATATTCTGAAGTTCTCATCCTTCCATGTTTTCATAGATTAATCTAAATCTACTTCCACTATTAATTTATTTTCACTTGGCACTTCTGTCCTTGAATAAACTTGTTTTCCACATCAGTTGTTAATGCTGACAAAATAGCAACCAAAGCTTTCTTGTAATGTGCTGGCTTTCTTGAGAATTGTATTGAATCAAAGGTTTTAGATTTGTCCTCTTAACAATTCAGCTCTTGTTTCTTGTTTTGGGCTTTTCCCTGCATAGGCAACATTTGATGCTCTAAAGTTTAGACGGCCCACAGAGTGGGACAGAGGAAAAAGCTGGTAGTTAACCGTGTTCTTTGAGCTAAGTGTTAGTCAGGCATTTCTCCTGATTGTAACTGCAGTTAGCATACCTACACTGAAGGTATCTCTGAGCTATTAAGTAGTTTTTCTAGCCAGCTGTGACAGCACAACTTTTATTGTACCAAACATCTAGGGATAAATTCAAAGCAAGTTTCAGCACTATTAGTGCTTATACTGGACTAATTTAAGTCAAAGTAGGGAAGGCTATTAACACAAAATTAAACCAAAGTCTGCACTCTGCTGAAGAACAGTTAGGGAAGTAACATAATAGTCCTTGACTATGGCACCTTTCATTTGCACCATCTCTGGTTTTGTGTCTTTTTTTTCACTTAACTAAAAGGGAAAGACTCGGGGAAGAAAGTCTGTTTTCCGGGAATTTCCGTAATTTGGAAAGATTGTGTTTACATAGAGCTTTGTGACAGGTACATAAATTTAGTGTGCTCCACAATCTGCCCACCTCACTTACCAAGTAGTATATAATCTTCAGTTACATCAGAAGCAAGGCCTCCAAGATAAGTGGCTACAAAGATGGCTCATAAGATGCAGGGCGCACTGACGACCTCTTTACAGAGATACTTTAAAGGACTATAAAAACTTTGTGAAACAGAAAAAACAATCCAGGTATTACTGGTGTTTGTGGAAAGAAATGTTTTGTAAAGTAGATGACAAAAAAAGTTTTACATCCCTTAATTGAACATAAAATCACCACTACCAAATGAGCTGTAAAGCATTAAAAATTTGTTTGCATCTAATGCAAATTGACTTTAGAAGTTTAATCTGTATCAATGCATGCTGTAGACATTAAAATTAGTCTTGTTTAGTGAAAACAAATACTGATGAACTACTGAAATCCTCGTAAACACAAGATTTTTTTTCCCTCCTGAGAAGGTCGTTTCCTAGACAATGTGACTTAGTTAAGTAAAAGGTGATAGTTCAGATGTTTTTGTTAAGAATCAATGTGCTTTCACTTATTTCATTGCAGGCACAACAAATGCTGAAAAGCCTGTTTATTAGCATTATTTACCTATTCATTGTTATTCATCAAGGGAGTATCAATTAAATGGCAAAGCCATGGAACAAAAGGTTTCATTGAAATATGTAGGACTTACACAATGCAAAGGGTAGCAATTGCCAAAAAAAGAACTGGGATGCGACTAACAGAGCTGGAAGGAGTAAAGCAAGAATTATGGGAGATAACATAGTGATGTATTGAGAATTTGAACACGGGGCTTTGTTATGAATGACTCATGTGCATGAAATAAAGCTGAAAAGAATAGGATTTGACATGCCTAAAGAAAGACTGTTCATAAATTTATCACAAAGCACTGAGTAGCACTCTGATAAAGATAACATTTTCTGAAGAAGTTTTCAGTATTTACTGGCTACCAAATTTTACCTCATGTATGTCTCAAATATACCTTGCAAATATATAGAAATGGACAGCAAAAGTAGGTTAAAATAGTCAAGAACACCCCTTGGACCCTCCTCTGCATCATTAAAAGGATAAAAGGGGGAAAAAAACCCATGAAACTGGAGAGACAGCACATCACTTTCTTTTGTCAGTGCAAATTGCCATTTATGGGCTTATCCCTATGCTTTTTATCTCATCTCTGCAATCAAACAGATCTATACATATATTTAAATGAGGAAAAATCCAAAAGCCTTTATAACTCATTATGTAAAATCCTGTTCAGCTGCTGTACTGAGACATCTCTTTGAGTCTTCTCACTTACCTATACGATGCTGAATGGTCACTCAGTACTGTACATTTTATGGCATCAAAACAACCATGGTATATCTCAAAACTGACATTCACTGTATGTTAGATATATGTTTCTTTATATATATATATTGTTTTCTCCTATTACATGGTGAAACAATTTTGCTGATGTTTCTGGAGGATCATAGCTGACCAAAGTTTTATTTTTCTTACTCCTGGGAAACACAATATGAATGAAAGAGAGCACAGGTATTCTTGGATATGTTTGAGAAAATGAATGGTAGAATGCAAATAAAAGAATTTCTTTAAGTTTAAAAATAGGCATAATGCTTCCAGCTTTCAATGCTATCATGGTAAGTGATTTCAATCTTAACTAAATTGTTTAGTAATATAGCTCTAAGAAAATAATAAAATCACATTCTACATAGATTGTCTACAAAAGAATTCTTAAATAAAATTGTAAGATCACATTTTCAATTTTAAACTTATCATATTCCTCTGTATCTTTATTTTTCTTATTACATATGACTCATTAGTCTTCATTGTTACCATGTCTCAAACACATAAAATTCAACTGAATATTCGTTCACTTGATTCACATAGTTTAGTCAGTGTTAACCTAGCATAGACAATTTTCTTAGCATTTGTCTCTTTTACTGAAAGCTGACATCTGTTCAACAGCAGATTAAGATATATTCAGTTCTGAGTCTTAATAAGAATCTTATGCATCTGTATTTATTAAACACTAGGAAAACTTTATTGACAGTTAAGTTTGCAAAGCTGAATAATCAAAAGAAATAATATAACAGGATTAATCTTACCGTGTTATGCATTGAAACATAGTCTTCTGTATTACATTGACATAAGAAATACATATTTTCCGAGTGTGTGGAATACATGGTGATTACAGAGTAGACAGCTTAGTTTATATTTTATTTCCTCTATTGCTGTGTTTCTACAATATTCTAAACCTTCTTTGAGTACCAAACTATTGTTCACCGACTTCTATGAGAGATTCATTGCAACAACGTTTACTGATATGTGATGTAGCAAAAAGATGGTATTGTGATGTCAAATTTTAACAGTGATTAGAGGCCCGTGTTATCACTGTAACTATTGCTAGTCTAACGCTGTGTTCTGACAGTATAGAAATGGTCAGTATAGTTGGGTCTGGGCTTTCCCCACTGTTTCACACTTTCCTCCCAGTTTCCCCTCCCTTTCTTGCCACTCTGCATAGACATTCATATCTGGCATTGGGTCAAAAGTGTAGTTAAAAGAAAATCACACACCTCCATCTTCTTAGCAAAGAGCCTCAGTACTGACACATATGCATGGCAGGCCATATACCCAAATAGCTGTAGGGGCAAAGTCAGGGTGCTGTGAGTAGAAACCCAATTTCCTGGCATCCTTAGAAAGGGCAATCCCTAAAATGCAAGTTAAAGGTATGATAAGTAATATCTGTTGTATTAGAAAATGAAGGGTAAGGAAGGATATGTGAAGAATGTTCTTATTATACCGCTATAGTATTTGACTGTATCATAAAAGATTTTGTTTTTATATCAGTGACACAGGAGACTTAAAATAGTATCATCAATACTAATAGTAACTGGCAGCTTCCCAAACACAAACTTATTTTTGTAGCACCATGATGTAATGAAGGATATCATTATTATTTATGTCCTATTATCATTAATAAAACACAGGTTGAGAACCAAGACACAGAGATAATAAGGTCAAAAAGAGCCACTAATTTTATGTGCCCTATTTCACATAACCTGGACCTGATTTTTCGGGAACATAACAATATATTACACTTTATGTATTCAAAGCACAGCTCTAACTAGCTTATGGTGCAGTTATGAGTGCCCAGTTGTTTTACAAATCAGACCATAGGGAATAAGGTCAGTCATCCAGAAAATGAAGAATACACAGTCGTTGTTCACTTGTGAAAATGTGCATTAAGTGACTTAGGCAGAATTACATGGAATGATGAAGCAGAGGTCTGGATCCAGATCATTTTCCTGAGCATTTCTCAGTTGCCTTCTCCATGACTCTGTCTTTTTTCTTCCTGCTGGTCTCTGCCTCATTTACTAATGCTTTCCAACCCTTACAACAATCAAACAGGAGTTCTGCAGAAAGCAATCTGCCTTATATTGCTGTTTTCAGGTTACGTGCTCATCTGCACTCCCAAAAAGGAGCACAGGGAGACAGTGGCAGGGAGTGTGGGGACCGGACAAATAATACCAGGCCTGGCAGCTCCCAGCCACATCACAGAAGAGCCCACCATCACCATAAGACCAGAGGAGCACAGCAGCACAATGACAGGCAGGAACCCATCAAGATTAAGTCAACAGGACAAGTTTTCCAGATCACCTTTCAGACTAAGGGGTTTTGCTGCCTACAGATGTAGGAAACATTACAGGACGGAGGGGAAGAACATTTTGGGATTGCACAGGATTTCTTATAAGACATTTAGAGGAGGAACCAAAGGTGGGAAAGGGGAAGGATTTTGATGATTTGAGGATGACCAAGTGGGGCAAATAGAAAGATAAGGGAATAAAATTGTCCATTTGCATGTAAGGAGGGGCTGGTCAGCACCAGAAATCCCTGAGATCTGTCCTGGTTCCTTACAAAACTCCACCTTCAGCTGTGTTGCGGTAAGGGTCCCTTTACTCTGTACATGTGTGTGTATGGGGATCTGCTGTACAGGAGCTGGAGTGAGTGTGGGTAAGTGTGTGAGATCAAGCCAGACTAGCTAGTGAATAGGTGAAGGAGCGTGGGAGCAAGGTGGTCTCTAAGGACCTGCTCTGGGTGTGAGAGCGTCTGTGTGTCTCTAAGGGCGAGAGCCCATGGAGTTTTGACTATGGGGCCAGAGAACTCCTGGCCACCTCTCTGCGTGTGCACATGTGTGTGAGTGAGATGGTCTGTACCAGTGAATGGAGTAGGGCTGTGTCCTTGGGGACTCGTAAATCCAGCTGCCAGCAACTGCAGTGACTGGGATCTAAGGACAGCTACCAGGTGTCTGAGCTGCTGCAGGGATCGATGTTGTACATATGTATATTTATTTCTACTAGCAAACCTCTGTCCCGCTCAGCCAGAAAGAGCAACAGGATGAGGCTATTGGTGCTGTCTGTACTCGTGTGAATGCTCTTTATGTCTCTGATCTGCACGGCCAACCATGCATGTATGTGTGGGATATACTTGTTCCATACGTGTATGTGTCTACTGGGAACAAGTTTTCAGCTTTGTTACAGGTTGGACATGGGGGCAAGGAGCTCTAGCAGCCTTGCCTCTCTCAGGCTGTCAAATGAAATATTTTTCAATATGAAATATTTTCCTCTAACAACTGTGATTTATTCTCAGAATGGTATGTTGTGTAAACCTAATGGGTCGGGGAATCTGTGGTATATATGGTGTGTCATAAGTGAAACAGTAACAGACGGTGTGCACATAAAGGGGTCTTATTAATGTGCTTAGATTATATTAATCATAGCTTTTCCTAGCTTTTAAGTTTTTGGCTTTGAAACTCCTTAATATCCTTTTACTAAGACTCTGCAATGTTTCAACTCAGGGGTTTTAGCAAATTTTCCAATATTTACAAAGAAAAAGGAACTGCGAAGCATGGGGAAAGTCCTGTACTATATAATGAATGATAAAGACTTCTTATAGGACTTCTATGTGACTTGATAATGCCTTATAAATACAATGCATAAAATAACATACAATTATCTATTGGATTTTTTCATATTATTTATATGGTACAAGCACATAGTGTTCTTTTCTTTTTGTGTCTGGCTGTGTTATGTTCTATTTGTTCTTGAACAGCAAGTGGTAATCTGGTAATCTAAATAACCCACTGGGTTTGAATATATAAAAACAATGTCCATTTAAAACAACTAATAAATATAAATTGTGTCAAACTGCACATACTGAACTTGCTCGGAAAGATTAAATATTTTCAAGCTAGACTTCCTGAGCCCAAATAAATCCCGTATCAGCAAAATATGAAATTTCAAGTATTAATAACAAGGTTTAAAGATCCACGGGAGAGTAGAAAAACTGGAAAGGGAAGCAGACTTTTGCCTTTCTCTGCTTATAGAAACCAGTATAATGTCTTGGGCTAGAAAAAATGTTTCTGTCCTTTTTTTGTCAGTTTACCATCATTTTAAATTGCATTTGTTTCGCCATGATTTCTGCATTCTGATTGCAGTGTAACTATTAGATTCCAGGTTTATTTGGGTTTGTGCGCTTTGGTGGATGCATTTATTTTGCAACAAAATATACTATATCCAGAAGTGTGCTAAGCAAATTGCAATATGCTGATCTTACCTTTGCTGGTACTTAAAAAGAATATGGTTGCTTTGTACTGTAGATGTAATGATGATCTGAATTCATCACTCTTTGTTACTGCCAAACTGAACTATTGGTGTGTCATCGTTTGGGCTGGGCTGGCCACTAAAATGAATGACAGATGCTCTCTTTTACTTCTCTCCCCTTCAGGAGAATTGCTTTCAGGAATTTTCCATTTCTGCAGGCATGTGCATACCAAGGAATCTCCGTGATCTCTCAGCAAGGTCAGCAAGACATTGGGAGATCATGAGGATCAACCAACTTGATAACTCTGGGAGCTCTGTGCTGACAGAAGCCTATCAGATCTGTTAGCCAAAATGAAAAGCATTCAATGCAAGTCTCATGTGCTTTTAGAGTTTCAAGCCAGAATAACTATATTAGGAAAAAAATAATTGTTAACTCACTGAGACAGTATTTCTATGTAAAATACTAATATTTAGCATATATTAACTTTTTGTACATCCCTGGTATAAGCTGTGTACTTGTCCTAAATTATCAGCTTATTTCTGCTAAATTATCATTCTCGGCATGTGTCGTATGTGTCCAATGTTGAGCCATGGGAGCTGTGAGATAGTGACTGACAGTAAATTCAGCTGGTATTTAGTCAGCTTGATTAGTAAATTGGGGCATGAGATGGGAACTTGTGAAAGTATCACAGTGATATTTATTTCAACAGCTTTTACCATTTTGTTATTTGATTCATAGTTGTTTTTTATATACACATTTCATGATATAGAAAATGGGAGATTTTAAAAAGTCAGCATCTCTGTATTCTATAGTCTCCTTTCTCAGCAGAAAGTAATGCAATATCATAGCAGTAAGAGCAAAGTATCTATGAAAAGCCGTAAAGAATGCATCTGCATTGAAAGAGAAAAATTTAAAGAAAATCACACCAGCCAAGAAAGGGAAAAGTTTCTACATGTAGATTCACAGTTTTTGTTGGATATTTCTACCTGTTTATTGAAGGTAAATGTAGGATGTTCAAGAGAAAACAAAACAAAACAAAACAAAACAAAACAAAACAATACAATACAAAAAAAATAAGAAATGTAAAATATCTAGGGGGGGAAAAAAATAAAATTAAATACAAACTACCAAATTTAAGTGCTTTAGATTACAACACACAATGACTAGCTAGTAACATAAAAGTTTCCTGATGTGGTGGGTTGTCCCCAGCTGGCAGCCAAACGCCCACACAGCCACTCGCTCACTCCCCGCCTATTCCTCCAGTGGACAGGATACAAAACAGGAAGAACAAGAGCAAGAGCAATCACCAATTACTGTTGTAGGCAAAAAAAGATTTGACTTGGGAAATTTAACTTAATTTAATTACATATTTACATTTTGGGAAACAAAGATGACAAAAATCTAAACACTTAGGGAAAATGCCTTTCTTCCCCCTTTTCCAGGCTCAACTTTAATATGGACACCTCTTCTCCTCCCTAGTGTTCTCCTTTATTATCACCACAGGGTACACTCAGTGTCTTTGACAAGGCCACAGGCAGCACAGAAGGTTGGGGTACTGCAGGGCAGAGCAGTGGTTTCTGTCTGCTGCTCCTTGTTTCTCAGTCTTTTCTTCAACTGCACCTTCTTCTTACTCATTTCCTCTGCTCCACCTCCACTGCTGGTGCAGGTTCTCTATGGGCTGTAGACCCTCAGGAGGCGTACCTGCTTCAATGTGGGTCATGGAAAGTCTGTAATCCCTTCAGAGGTGTTGCCAGCTCTGGCAAGGAGAGCTTCCTACTGCTCTAGCCTTGTTGTTCCCAATTCTCAGCATTTACTGCCCTTATTGAATGTGTTTTCACAGAGGTGAAACAAACTCCTCTGCCTGGTTTAGAGGTGTCACAGATTTAGCTGATGGACCCAGCCTGGGGTGGATCTGCTGCAGAGCAGCTAGAGACATTGTCCCTGATTTCCTCTCACAGAGGTCACCCCTGCACACCCCCCACTACCAAAACCTTGCCATTTATACCCAAAACAGGGCTAATTCACATCTTAAACAAGCTTCAATGATTAATTTTTATTTTTTTTTTTTAAAAAAGGGGAATCAATGCAGAGATGTGGTGATCCTCTATTTAAAATACATCCATCCCCCAGAAGGAATTTAAAGCAATTTTGTAAAGCAATTACAGCAAAATTGCTGTTGCCTGTGTACGTGAAGTTCTTAACATCCTATTTCTATTATTTTTTAAATAGTTCTAATATTAACTTCCATAACATCATACACTATCTGATGTCACGTGACCATTATGTAATATTAGGATAATAATATTGTATATAAACACAGGACAATAATTCCTGCTATGACTCCAAAGATCCCATGACTGAAACAGTTTCTCAACTACAATTATAATGCTTCCTGGTAAATTCCATGTTTAACTATTCTTTATGCACTAAACAGATTGCTACACACTATTTATCATCTATGTCTTTAAATATGATGAATATCCTTTACTTTAGAGGAAATAAAAATTAGCTGTTTAATAGTCATTGACTTTTTTAACAATTATTGAAGTATATGAGTTAATGAAGGTCATGAATCCCGTATTTCTGCCCTCATTTTCTTCTCTGTCAGATACCCAGCAACTCTAATATGCTCAAAAATAAGTCTGCTTAGTGCTAATGCACCATACAGAGGCACTCTGCATGCAGAATAGGCTGACAGTATTAATGCAGAATTGCTCCAGTGTATCAAAGACAGATTAAACTACTTTGTGCGTATTTTGCACAATCTGAAACAGCTCTCATGAGCCCAGAATTTCCCAAGATTTACTGATAATGTGAAACAACCTAGCCAGTGAGATAGCTAAGTGATAGACAACATGAGCAGAATCATCAAATTTAGGGAATTTTCTATCCCAATAGAATTTTTACTGTTGCATGGGGTTTTAAGTGTTTTAACCCTTGTAATACTGAGGGCCTTTCTCTTTCAGCTCTGTAGCATGTTGTTTGCTTGCACCCTTGCAACCTTTCATCATACATCCTGAAGCTGCTGTGGCAATGCCTTACCCAGTATCTCAAGAGTTGCTATCCTCACGATCTTGTGCTGGCAGATTCTGAAGCATAGTTATGTCTGCTAGATTAGGTTTCTTGTAGAAATTTGTTGTCATTAATGTTTAAAACACCCTTTTCTTCCTCTGCCTCCTCACAGAATCGCAGAACGGTCAGGGTTGGAAGGGAGCTCTGGAGACCATCTACTCCAACCCCCCTGCCAGAGCAGGGTCACCTACAGCAGGTCACACAGGATGGCGTCCAGGTGGGTTTTGAATGTCTCCAGAGTGGGAGACTCCACAACCTCTCTGGGCAGCCTGTTCCAGTGCTCTGCCACCCTCAAAGTAAAGAAGTTCCTCCTCATGGAGGAGGATGGATGTAACTTCCTATGGTTCCATCCTCATGGATGGAACTTCCTATGTTCAAGTTTGCACCCATTACCTCTTGTTCTATCACTGGGCACCACTGAAAAAGACTGTTCCCATCCCTCTGGTACTCTCCCTTTAAGTATTTATAAGTATTGACAAGATCCCCCCTCAGTCTTCTTTTCTCTAGACTAAAAAGACCCAAGTCCCTCAGCTTTTCCTGGTAGGAGAGATTCTCCAATCCCCTAATCATCTTTGTAGCCCTTTGCTGGACCCTCTCCAGCAGTTCCCTGTCCTTCTTGAACTGGGGAGTCCAGAACTGGACACAATACTCCAGATGTGACCTCACCAGGGCAGAGTAGAGGGGGAGGATGACCTCCCTTGACCTGCTGGCCACACTCTTCTTGATGTACCCCAGGACGCCATTGGCCTTCTGGGCCGCCAGGGCACATTGCTGGCTCATGGTCATCCTGTTGTCCACCAGGACTCCCAGGTCCCTTTCCACACAGCTGCTCTCCAGGAGGTCGGCCCCCAACCTGTACTGATGCATGGGGTTATTCCTCCCCAGATGCAGTACCCTACATTTACCCTTGTTGAATTTCATTAGGTTCCTCTCCGCCCAACTCTCCAGCCTGTCCAGGTCACGCAGAATGGTGGCACAGCCTTCTGGCATGTCAGCCACCCCTCCCAGTTTATTGTCATCAGCAAACTTGCTGATGGTATGCTCTATCCATTTATCCAGGTCATTGATTAATGTATTGAACAGGACTGGACCCAGTGCTGACCCTCGGGGAACACCATTTGTTGCAGACCTCCAACTAGACTCTGCACCACTAACCACAACCCTCTGAGCTCTATCTGTCAGCCACTGTTCAATCCACCCCACTGTCCATTCATCTAACCCACACCTCCTCTATTAGTCTGTAACTCCATACTAAGAATTCCTCACTCATCCCCTCGTATGTTTTAGTTCATAACTTGAAGACCTAGTAGATAACATAATAGATAACAGTTATTAATATATCCAATATGTAAACACGAACTGGGGAGAGTTTTTTCTCTGTCTCTCCTCCCTCTCTCCTTTTAAAATCTTTTTTCCTAAAGCAACTTTGAAGTCAATGTATGCCATCAGCTATAGACACCACTGGTGACACTTCGTACATGTAAGCTTGCCTCAATTTTATTCGTACAATGCCTGGAAATAAGAGGGTAATTATTTGTCTGCCTTTTTTTTTTACTACATTGGTAAACTCTGTGTATGAAGCACACAGCAGTGAATGAGATTCTGTTCTTAAAATTTCTTTTTCTCTCTTCATATGTACTTTTCAATACAAGCCCCTAAGGAAGGGCTCAAATAAAATTACAGACACTTAAAATAAGAAATATCTTAAAACAAACCACTACTTTTTCAGGAAACCATTCTTAAATATGAGAATTATTATCCAACTCCTAAAATGTGAAGGTTTTAATCTTTTCTGTTCTGGTGACACATTTTATTATATTGTTAGCTATTTTTCTAACATCTTGGTCATATAAAGAAATTATAGTATATTTCCAGAGTACGTATATTTTTTAAAAAAGCTTTGACCGTCTTTTTGTTATGATCATCCACAGTTCTCAGTTTTCATTATACTTGATCAGGACTACAAAGTCTAGTTATTAGGAAGCAGTCAATAGCTCTGAGCAAGTAGAGTACTATTCTCTGGAATATTCTATTCTGAGGAACTATTTCTGATACTAGGTATCAGAAATACTTGCAGAAAGTAAAAGTTTATTTGGCAATTAATTGTTCTAGGAGTAAGGCAGTATATATTGAAAGATAACAATCCAGGACTAAATACATAAGAATCCTATTCTTGCCCTTAGCAAGACACACAAATCAGTTGTGATATATCTCAGGAATAACAGCAGGAGAAAAGTTGCACTTTAGACATGATCCACTAGGTCACATTCTTTAGCTTCTTCTTTACTTTATGATATAATCCTGTTGTAATTTTTTTTTTATATAATTTTGCTTTGGCCCTGATCTGTGTATTTTTAATCAGCATTAATTTCTATCATAGGTATGCCCTGGATCTAGAGACGGCTCACAATACCCAAACCAAATACTTTTCCTTCATTATTTTCAGTATCTGGTCTTGCTTTTTTGGCACCTAATGCATGTGGTACTGACTTTTATCACCATTAGAAAATGGTGGTGGAACACTAGCTCACAAAATCACAGAATGGTCAGAGTTGGAAGGGACCTCTGGAGATCATCTATTCCAACTGCAAATAAAATAATTTATTTCGTAAATTATTTCCTGCAATGAGGTTATGCTATGTAATGTCAATGTGCTAAGTCCGGTTTTCAGGTAGTGAAAGGCCAGTACATTCTTTACTTTTTAAATATAACCAAAACCAGGGATTTCACAAATAAATCCAAACTCAGTGGGAGTTTTATTTATCCAGATATCAGGTTTAACAGAGAGTAATGACTAACAGGGTTACCTGTTTAGCTTTCTTTACTGATGTTTTTCCTATTAGCAGCTACACCTTTGTCTCTAGCAGATATTAAGTTTGCATAAAATACCTTTTTTTTCACAGGACTGCATGTTCCGTTAAACTTAGGCTTGCTTTTTGCCTTATTTTGTAATGATATCTTGATTATTCCATCACAAAATTTAGCTGTGTGGTTAACATTATTTATCAACATTCTCTAGCCCTGCTTGCAAATTATAAAATTTAGGTAATTCATTCCATTTCTTATTTCTTTTCCCAAGCCTGAATGGTGGTCTTTTTTTTTTTTCTCTAACATAACAGTATGAGCTTTTTTTCTCTTCTCTTTTTTCTTCAGGTGGCTATCTATGATAACAGAATATTATCCAGTTTGGGTTTTTTTTTAAACTTGATAAATTCAAAATATATTATGAAATATTATTTCTGGGATTTTTTTAATACTCTGTAAAATGTTGCTGAGGTAGTTTCGCTTTTTTTTTTTCTCCCTCATTAAGGAAACAGTGTCTGATCACCCACCTCTGCTTCTAAACAATTAATAGCTATTTTTTTAGGCTTAAAGAAAGTTTTTAATCATTATTTCATTTCTTTGTGTATGCAGACCAAAATGTCTGTCTTATATGCAAAGCAAGTTGGGAAAGGTAATGTTTTCTACTAAAATACCTGATGTAATTGGTGTGGGGAAAAAAAAAGAAAAAGATCAGGGCTCAGGTTTATGGATATCTGAAAGATATGGTATCATCTGAAAGAAATAGTATTTCAATTTAGGCAGAAAATTATGGTATCACATATGGAAAAGAGAAAAAGCAAGTAATTTGTCATCCTGGTGAATAAGCCAGCCTGATATAAGCCAGTGCATCATATCTTCATAATTAGTCTCTTCTACTGTACTAACTAAAAAACTGTTGAAAAACATGTTAGAACCTGCTATTACAGAAATGGTACCTACCATGTGATTCTTTTTTCTATGTCACTTTCAAATACAGTGTGAACTGTTATTAAGTCTCTTCTACTTGCCTTCCACAGTTTTAGAGAGTTCTACCTTTATTTTTCCTCCTTTTTTTGCTTAGGTTATTTTCTACAAAATTTCTACTGATAGTTTTGATATGAGAAATTCTTGCTAGTGGTGATATTTTTCAAATTTAACAAGAAACCTCTTTTAAGATACTAGGATACTGAAATATAGATTATTAACTCTAGTCTTCTGGCCAAATTCATGTTGGGACAGCTACCTTTTGTACTCTTAAATTCCTCTTGCAGTTTCTGTTGGAGAAGTTATTTATCTTTATTACTGGCCTAAGGCAGGACTGATGTGATTTGTTGAACAATTGTTTCATTTCAGTAGTGGTAAATTGATTAGGCTTCCTCAGAACAGTTGAAAAGTTTGTGAACGCTAAAAGCATTTGAATGAACTATTCTTTGCTCACAGGTGTGATTCTATATTTGAGTCATAATTACTATGAATTGGTTTTATGGTCAGTTGCAAAGGGTTTGTTAGGTTCTAGAGATGACTTCCATATTCAAGACCCAATATAGCAGAGTTTACCTTCAGTGTAACGCTAACAAAAATTTATATATACATTTGGCTTACAGCTTGTATATCATTTCACTCTCATTATGAAATATTTTAAGATCTTCTGAAAAGATAATTTGTTATAAGATCTATTAGAAGTTTGGATGTTGTACATTCATTGTCTTAATGACCTGATTCTGAATAACATAAAAAAGAAAAAAAGGTAACATTTCGATTACTTCAAAAAAAACTGACATGACATGTCATATACAAATGAGTATCACAGGTTTTTCTTTATATGTAAATCTAGCTCTTCCTACTACAAATAAATATCTACTACTATAACTGCAGCTATTCCTGCCATCATCAGCATTTTGCTGTTTCATATGGGTTACATGTCTCTATCTACCTCCAGTGTAAAGCTCTCAGAGAAGTACTCTAGAGTAAGTGTAGATATATCTTAGTTAATTGAGACACAAATACTTGAGAGCATAATAGATTCTTGCATCAACAACAAAATAACTAGTGGACTAGACAAAAATGTACTACAAGTATTTGTGATGTCAGAAAGACCCAACAAGGAGGGTCACGTATACACTGAATGACCTAGCTAGAGTTTTGTATATACAACTCCTGACTGTAAAACTTCTTCTTGTGTTATTTTAATCTCTGCCTATTTCTACCTATCTCTACTATCTTAATCTCTACCTCTCCATAAATAAAGGCCTCAGCTAGGCAGTGAAAAATGGACCACACATCACAATATAAAGCTGTGGATAAAGAAATAAAATTGAATGTCTTTTTTAGAGTGATAACACTGTAATCTGAAGCACCTCACAATCTGTCCCAGTGGAATATCACAGGCAAAATGACAAGACTGAGTCATATATTTAAAAGCTCTGGAGCATAAAGGTGTAAGAGAGAGGAAAAAAAGTCTAAGTTAGCTCACATTACCAACAAAATCACTCCTACTTCTGCATAGATTTAGCAGATTCTTGTAATCTTTCCTCTCATCAGATCCAACCTGGAATGCTGCGTCCACCTCTGGGGCCCCCAACATAGAAGGACACGGGCCTGTTGGAGCTGGTCCAGAGGAGGGCCACAAAGATGATCAGAGGGCTGGAGCACCTCTCCAGTGAAGACAGGCTGAGAGAGTTGGGGTTGTTCAGCTGGGGAAGAGAAGACTCCGGGGAGACCTTATAGCGTCCTTCCAATACCTAAAGGGCACCCACAGGAAAGATGGGGAGGGATTCTTGATCAGGGAGTGTAGTGATAAGACAAGGGGTAATGGTTTTAAACTGAAAGAGGGTAGATTTAGAATAGATATTAGGAAGAAGTTTTTCATTATGAGGGTGGTGAGGCACTGGACCAAGTTGCCCAGAGAAGTTGTGGGGGCCCTATCCCTGGAAGTGTTCAAGGCCAGGCTGGATGGGGCTTTGAGCAACCTGGTCTAGTGGAAGGTGTCCCTGCCCATGGCAGAGAGGTTGGAACCAGATGATCTTTAAGGTCCATTCCAACTCTAACCATTCTATGATCTTTTGATTCTATCAGATTCATTAAAGCTTTGCTAACAATGGTAAACTCATTGCCTTCCATCTCCTGTTTGAAAGTATAGCTGAAAGGAAACTTACAGAATCATGGAACGGTTGATGTAGGAAGGCATGTCTGGAGGTCATCTGGACCAATCTCCCTGTTCAGACAGGGTCAGTTAAAATAGTTTGCCCAGGACCATGTCCAAAAAACTTCTGAGTATCTTCCAAAGCTCCCCATACTCTACAACCTCTACTACTCTGGGCAACCTATGCCAGTACTCAGTCATCCTCACAGTAAAAAAGTGTTTCCTGATGTCCAGATGGAACCTCCTGTGTTTCAGTATCTGTATATTTTTCAGGTTTGCATATTTATTTCATACTGTAACCTTTGCATGTTTTGCATTCGCTATTTTATTTCTATACACAATTATTATTTACCCTTTTTGTTTGGAATGTTTTGGTCATTATTTAGACAAAGCATGTAGGCAATATAGCTTTTAATTTACTGTGAGTAACTGAACCTAAGGAATACTCTTAATAGCCCACAAGACAAAGTATCCAGAAAATATGATGACAACATAGTCAGGGTTTTCTGTTTGTTGGTTTGTTTGTTTGTTTATGTAATCTTTATAGTGCCAAGCACATTAATGAAATGGGAAATTATGCATGCACATACTGTATCTATGTTACAGGCATTTCAATAGAAATTCAAATTACTGCAAATGTAAATACCGTAATAACAGAGTACACGGGGATGTTAGTTGCATAGTTGGAGAAGAAAAGCAGAGTGAAACATTTCAAAGACAACTTGCCAGTAAGATAGAGAAACATGCAATGAATTCTGTCAGTTTCAAGCATCTAAATGTCTTCTAAATATTTTCCACCTGGAAATGTTCATAATATTGCAAGTTAGGGGAAGAAAGTGGAATATGCATATTTATAGTCAGTTTTCTGGAAACATTTATCATTTATCATTTCACAATCTACTGATGGGGAGTACAATGTCATCGAAAACATCATCCACTAATGCTGCATATGTCTTGCTCTTCAGAAGGAACACTGCCTAAAAGTCCTCTTTAGCCATAACGTCTTCAACTGTTTTAGGTGGGCAAGCAACACGTAACATCACATCCTGCTAAAAATGCTGACACTAATAATGCTGGCCATGCAAGAGGCACTCTTCAGTTAAAGCATATACACACAGATATTACCAAAGTTTAAGAGATTTAAACTCAAGGTGTATTTGATATTCCCATTCTGTTTACTCTCAAAACATAAATACTAATAAAAATAAGTAGACTATAATAGGTCTACTAAGCTACAGTCTCTTCTCTTCTATCATTCTGAATTAACATAAATTAACATCTACTTCAAATCTCATCACATTTTACTTCAAGTATAAAAAGAGTTTCTTTAATCTTGCCCTCTTAATAAAGATTTTAGTTCCTGAATTCAAAATATTTTCAGAAGGAAGATGTGACTGACCAATAAACCCCTATGATGGAAGAATGCTCAGAGGAAATGGGCAAGGGAGATGAACCCAGGGAACTCCGGGAATAATACAAGCTGTGACTGCAGTTGCAAAGATGCTGACTGTATCTCAGCACAAAGGGGACCAGAGTGAATCAACAGGTAGTGTAAAGGTTTTTCCCTGACTACATTAAAATAGTATGAGTGTGAGTATTTTCAAAACCCTAAGGATGAAAAAGGCATTTAATATATGTAAGTCATAAAATTAAAAATTGCATATATGACTATTTGTGTTGCTAACATAACTAATAATGGAGATAACCAGAATGTTCTTTAAAATGGAATATACATATACTAATACACACTGCTAAATTCTCAGCTGTTAAAAATGGATGGAATTTTTCTAGAGCTAGTGGTGCTTGCAAAAGCATAGTGGTGACTTATAACAGCTTCAGATGTTGTCTAGAGAATACAGTTGCTTTTGTATTTCCTGACTGCCGTAATAAACTGATACTCCTACGTGTAGCCTGTGTTTTTGAAGTTATGAAACAAGGTAGGAGACAGGAACACTTTTTTTTCTTAATACAGCATGTAATATCCTTATTAAGTGCTATTTTTTATTTTAAGTTTTCAAATTTTCGTTTTGGAACTATTTGGGGATCCAGTAGTATTGTCAATCTGTCAATCTTGTGTTTGGAAGAGACTAAGTCCTTCTATTTTATCTGTGTTTTCAAAAGATTAACCATGAATAGAAAGATTTACATGAAACTAAAAACAGCAGATCAATCCAGATGTTATTGATGTTTACTATTAATGCATACAGCATTTACAATTTTCTCCCACATTTTTTACCTGTAAAGCTATAAAAATAAACATTACTATTTCAATTATTTTCATCTACAATTCAGTTTCTTATTTTTGTGAAATATTGATTTTAAGTAATGCCTTTATGCAATTTAAACAAAAAGGAATCAATCTTCCTGATGCTCTGGTATTGTACTGTAGAGAATATGCCACATCACAGTAGCATAACAAAATTACAAGCATGGTGCTGAATGACAGTATTCATATTGAATTATTCATATCGGATTAAACTCTGAACTATATATCTACGTTATGTGTTTGGCCTTTACTAGATTTACTTTGGCCTGAGAACAGAGTGTGACATTTTGAATTATTTGAGTTTTCCACGTCCCTTGTTCCCTAGGAGCATTTGGTGCTGTTAAGATTCAGTCTTTTCCTCCTGTAAATCTATGTCTAACTCTTGCCTCATACTATGCCGACAAGACAATGCAACCATGCAGAGTGAGGTTCAGCGATCAGTGGCATATGAGAAGCAGTGGTCATCTGCTAGCAACAGGGATATAGTCAAACGGGAAAAGGAGGGATCCTTTTGTAGTGGAAGAGGGAATCTGCAGCCTGGAGAGAACTCTGTGATTGCCTGATGTTTCACTTCCTTTCAGGCTGTTAACCAACTGCCCTTTGTCTAACAAAGGTATGAATGAAGAACTCTTCCCTCACCTAAAGGAATAAATGAGGGCACCTTACTTATTTTTAACCCTTGCTCAGTTAATTATCTTCTTGATCTTTGTATTGCCAATGTTCCTAAAACTGTTTTTTTCTGCTCACTCTTCTATTCACTTCCTCCTTTATCTTTTCAAATCTTTTCTCCTTATCCTTCACTTTATCTTCACTTCTTTCTGCCTACCAAACACATCCATTGAGTTGCTCTACTGGACCTGGTACTGACAAACAAACAGGGACTGGTGGAGGATGTAAAGGTTGGGGGCAGACTGGGC